>JAXGGA010008895.1:0-54254 GCA_038373865.1 Uloborus plumipes
TGAAATAAGCCTAATAGGTAATAAATCTACAATGTCTTAAAAAATGTACCATTTTTGATTGTGTGTAACTACCACACTTTTTGTCCTTTTTTCAAGCTTGAGGTCTTGAAATAACTGAAGTCAGACTAAATGTTATGTTTTTTTTTCTGAACTGCTACTGGAAAACTGACAACATAAGGGGAAGTATAAAAAGTTTGGAAATGAGTTTTAATGAGATGTAAGATCAAAACTTACAATTACTGGTTTGCTAAATAAATTTAAGGAAGAAGGAGTTGTCAAGAATGTCAGTGACAACCATTTTAGATGACAATGATCATCCACAGACATGATAGTCTCTGAAATGCTCCTTCACTCCGTTAGAAATTCTGTTTGGTAAGCAACTCATGAGACAGTCAAAAGTGTCTTGCATTTCGAAGCTTTTCCAGCTAACCAGTTTTATTCCTAGGTTTGTGCCCATTCTTTATGAAAACAATAACTACCAGAGAATTGGAATTTTGTGAGTGATACCAAGCATAATTTTCGTAGGAAAAGCAATTCCCAGACACCTATAATTTAACCCTGATGTTTTATTCCTGTGGGGCATATGTCAAACACAATGTTTACAGCACAAATCAATTACATCTAATGAGTTGACAATAACTATTGAGAAGTAATGTGCTCGAATATCAGTTAAAATGATTAAAAATGTTTTCGATTTAATCGTTCAGTGCTATTAGCAGAGCATAGCCCACAATAGCCAACAAGTTGAAAACTTTAATCAAATGTCTGGTTTTTGTATTAGTTTGCTTTATTTTCATACCTGAAACGTTGCTGATTTCTAATAATTGTTTGTATTTTAGCCTTTCAAAGAGGATATACATTTTTTGGTACATCATCCAGTAAAAGAAATATGTGAATTTAATACATTTAATTGCCATCTCAGTCCTTGATATTAGTTAAAAAAGTCAGAGTAATTTATGGCTGCTTATCATTTCATGTATGCAAAATTATCTTGCTCTAAATTTATACACCAGCTGTTGCAGAACATGATGCAGATTGGCTATTTTTTTACTGATATCAACTGAACACCAAGAGACTATTTGACTCAACATATGCAGAATGATTCTTGAGAATTTTTGAATTATGTATATTTGTTATATATGTTATATTATAAAATTTTGCATGAAATAGTCATGATGTTACAAGCTGATGTATGTCTTTTTTTTCTAGAGTATCTTGAATTCAACTGTGCATCAAAAAGAAAAATTGTATAAGGAGTATAAAAATCATCGAAAATTGCAGTTAGTAGAAATAGCAAACTGGGCTGGTATGGGAGGTGTCAGGTTAGTATACTTCCCCTACTGACTCTTATATGATGAATATTTTTCTTAACAAATTATTTATCATAAAAATAGTTCTTAAGCTTTTAACGGTAATGAAAGTTTTCAACGTGTTCCTAAAAGCCTTTTAAAAATGGACTTCTTTGATGTTTTTTAGAATGATCTAAATTTATTATAAAGTTGTGACTAAAAATATGAAAGCGAGTGGGGGAAGCATTTTTACACTTAAATTCACGAGCAAAATTGGTACAGTAAAGGAATTGACACTTAAGAAAAGAAAAATAATTGACACTTATTTAAAGCATTGATGCCTCTGAAGTCCCCCCCCCCCCCTCCATTACAGTTTAAACCATCCAGTGACAAAATTTATGCAGAATTGGGCTATTTATATGCTAAAAACAATTAGTAATCTTCTCCTGGATTTTTTTTTTTTTGCAATTCTTTTTCAGTATGTAAAGCTTAATTCTTTTGGAAATTGAAGTGTTGTTCCTTAATTTTTAAAACATATGATGAAAATGAATTTTCGTATTTTCTAACGTACATAAGTAAAAATATGTTTTGGAAAGATTCCTATAGCAAAAACATGCCTTGTTAAATATTGTGTGCTGTACTTGTAATTTCAATTATTTTGCATCCTGTTTATATTTCAATTATTTTAGGAATTGAAAGCTATTTTTATCTATGAAACTTTTAATTTGCTCATTTTATTTTACATTTTGATATCTTTCCTTTTCCTATTATTTTTATATTAAATTATTATTGGTTTTAATTTGTGTCATCGATTTATTTTTCTATATAATTTAGAGTACTATATTGCTCATCCACATCCACACATTTAATAACATTCTATGTATCTAACAGTGCTTATTTTTATTGTAATAATTTTCTGTCTGAATACAGAACAGTTTTTTATTAAATTTTAATTAGAAATTGAGAAAGAAAAGAAGGATACTCCTGGAGATTGTATATTACATGAACCATTTATAGTCTGTTACTTTAAAATATGTGTATCAATGTCGCAAATTTTGCATTGTCTCCATGGAAACTGATAAGGCAATTCATCTATTTTAAGGTTCATGGAGAGGACGCAAAATTCATGACCTTGGTACGCCTATTTTAAAGTAACGGACTATTGTTACTTTCGACCCTTCCACATCTCAAAAATCGTAACCTAATAAATCGGGCTGTAAAAAATTAAAGTTTCATTAAATAATAACATAAACTGACAAATACATTTTAAAAGTCACTAAATTACACTATAAAATAACTTTCATTGAAATGTCAAACAGTACGCTAACTTCATTATGTATCACCAATCTCTCCAAGCAACCGTGGTACCTCAATCCAGTTATGTTTTGGTTTTTCTTAAGCATGTTTTTCCTTTCCAACTCCAAGTTAAAAAAAAATTAAAAACATGTAGCTATTATTGAGATGAGAAAGCCCTGGAAAATGTAACATTTGAATAGCCTAAAATCCACAGCCCCATGCTTTCTTAAGCTCAGCCTTGAAATGGATTTGTTAACTTAATTGACTAGTATAATTTCATTATTAATATTATTTATCTTTGTTTCATCCAACAATTAAAAATCACTTATGTGTTGCTAATTGGCTGTTTAGTGGATCCAATTGTTATCTCATCTGTGTGTGGCTATGTATGCGCTCGCATTTGGTTTTTATTTTTATATAAATTCCATATTTAGTTTTTACTTTCATTTACTGTTTTTTCTGTTTTTTTAGTCCAAATGTTGTATTTGTATTTACACTTTTTTTTTTTCTCTTCTTCTCAAAACCATTTTTAAAAGATTACAAACGTTCTTTTCTAATAGGTTCATACCTGAATTTTGGGCTGATAGATTGAATGAGTTAACCGATACTGGAAAAGCTGATATAAATCATTTGAATTCTGAACTTGTTTCTAAGTTAAGGGCATCAGACTCAGCCTTTTCGTTAGGTTTGTAAATTTTATGGATATTCTTGTTTTAAAAATTTGATTTTAATAAGTTTGGTATTGCTTGAAAACTTTAGTACAATGTAGATATTATTTTTTATGAGACTTTCATATGTTTAATGAAAAAATTATGTTGGTATTAAGACTAGCAAAAAAGATTTACAATCACTTCATGCAAAGCTTCTGCTTTCATTTTTTCAAAAAGTTTATTGAATAAACCTTTAAAATTGTGTTTGTTTTCGTAAGTAATCTGCATTTAATCATGTTTTAATTTGGGGTTGTATTTTTCTTATCCATTGAAGGATGCTTTTTTCTTTATAATCATTTTTTTTTATTTTGAATTTAAACCGTTTACAGTGTTAGTAGACTTCTCATGTGGCAATAATATGAGAACTTGGGTCAGGAAGACTTAAATTCACTTTTTAAAAAAGATAAAGATTTGAAAACATTTTACGTTTTCATTTTTAGTATGGATGTTTGTACATTTGATAACTGGTAACATAATCACAGTAAACCCATTTTCCAAGTAAAGTAAAGGTATTTCATGCTCAGTTATCTCTTGGCTAATTGTAATTCATATGAAAAGTCATATATGAACTTTATGCACTGATGTTTCCCCCTCCGAGTCTAATGCTTAATAAAATGCAAACAAACTTTGAAATTTATTTGTTTTAATCACTTTTTGGTGAACATGGTAGCTTGGTAATAAAAATATTGTGATAACCTTAGAGCATACTTTTTGGATTTAAAAAATACATTGCTGCAAATCAGTATTATTGTTTCTATGCTTCAAATGAAACAATAAGTGAAAAATGACCTTCAAAAGCCAATTTTGTTCCAAAGTACTTCAATACATAAAAGCAATATTATGCACTTCTCAGTCATTTGGCCATCAATTGTTCATTTTTATATTTTATTTTAAAGTAATGAGTTACACTTTATGGATATTTTTAGGTGAAGCAGATGATGGCATGCTGTGTGTCAGATTCGGTATGGTCGACGAAAATCTCGACATGGACGAACTGATCAGTCTTGTAACAACAGCTGGTCAAGAACTAGAAGAATCTTCTAAAGTAAGCATTCAAGACTCATGGAAACTCTTTGATTTGTTCTTAAATAATCTTTCACGATAAAATGAGGGCGATACCATAAGTTATATTTTCAAAAAGTTACGAGTTAGGCATTTCTATGACTTTCTTCTGAATCAAATAAAGGCAGCTATAACAGTAACTGACTCATTAGGTAATTTTTGTAGAAATACAAGTGCAATATTTTTGCTTCAGTGGTCTCAAATTTAAAGCCAAGTTTTATTTACTTTTTATTTTTGGGAGACTACAGAAAAGCACGATTTATATTCGAATGAGCATTATAATGAAGCTTGATGTAATTAGGGGTTGCTTTACTTAGGTTATCAAGCTGTTTGGGGTCCCTTCCTAGTGAAAGCCTGAGGCAACAACATTATTTACCACGTAATAATCCGCCACTGGTTGTAACTGAAGTTCTTCCAAAGTGCATTCTGCAGGATTTGTGACATTTATGATCAATGTTAAGGTCACAAAAAGTTTATTTTGTGTCATAATTTTTTGTTTTGTATATTAGGTTGTCTTACAACATACCTTTTACAATCACATATGCAATCAAGATAGAATGATGTTGATTTATAGTTTAAATTTTCTTGCAAACTTTTTAAACCTTTTTTTTTTTCTAATTAAAATTTATGTGTTATTTAGTTTTTGGAGACCATGTCAGAAATGGTCAAGCAAGGCATTGAAGAAGCCAATAAAGAGTTGCTGCAGGAAAATAATGAAAAACTCATGCAAGAAGTAAGTAATATTTTACTTAACAAAATAGCGTTTTTGTAAAATAATTGATGCTTTGAACATTTGCTAGCATTTTTTCCTTGTTAGATTTCTACTTTTTGATTCTAATTATGAAAAATATAAAACTTCGTAAAATCAGAATGTGAAAAACAATATTCCGGGTTGTCAGTTAAGTAAGGAAATTGAAAATGAATAAACCTCGAGTGGCATCATGACAAATGTTCCCATGTAAGTTAGGGTTATGCAAAGAAGAATTAGAAAAATTGTCATGTTTTCAGAATCCTAAGACTAATTTTTTGTTTGAAAGGTATTACTGACAAAACTAGAATTAATGTAATGGTTCTATCTCTTTAAAAGAAAAGGCTATTGAAGTATCAAACTTTTTTTTATGATGACGCAAATTACTTTTTTCTATTAACAGTTAATAGATGTTCTTCCATGAAATTAAAAAGATGTTACTGTTCGAAGACTATGTCAGTGGCTGATTTGGAAATTTCACTATAACAGCTATTGAAAAATAAATATCTTAAGTTCAGTTATTAATTGGCTCTGAATATGTTCTTAGGTTTGAAAAGTAAATTACTTTTTTACTTATTTGTATGATAACTTTGATTTGCTGCAGAGGTGTTTTGGCCTTGGTAGCCCGATCGGTAAGGCGTCGGACTCGTGACCGGAGTGACCCGGGTTCGATCCCCAGCCGATCAAAGATCCACCGTCTTGATTAATGGTGGCTGGGGGACGTTAAAAATGTCGTGGTCACAGAGTCCTCCAAGTGAAACGATACCTCTGGGGGTGCTGGACCAAGGATTTTGCTCGAGCCTTGGTTCTGGTTCAAAAAGAAAAGAGCGCTCTTCGGGGTCCTATCCTGGTTAAACCACGAGTTATGGTAGGTACGGGGGACCCTGGAGTGTGTGAAGTGCAGAGGTGTTTCATTTCGCTTTAAGCTAGCCTGGAAAGGATGCACAATACTGAAGTTGACTTGCGAGTGTTTTTGACAACATTTTTATAATTTAGTTTTCTTTTACTAAATTCTAGCTTTTTTAAAAAAAATTATTTTTATAAATATGTTTTGACCTGAAAATGTTAAAACCAATTGGATTTGGCAGTTGGTTCAATACTTTATGCATGCAGAGTTTTCAGATTCTCATAGTTGTGTGTGGTTTTGATCTGTTTTATTGTTTGTATGAATTTAATGCTGTATTACCCTGCATTATCTGGCACGCGGGGAAAAGTGAGGTGGACCAGCATGCCGGGAATTTTGAATTTTCCGGCATGCTGTATGATTCAAGGTTCATTTTTCAACCAAGCAAAAGTAAATCCCCCCACCCCTCAGTTTTAACCACAAAGCAAACCAGTGCAAGGAAAAATAAATAAACCCCAGTCTTTTTCAAAAACAAACCAATAAATTTCTAGGCGGCGAGATGAGAAGAATCATGGTCTCTTGTTGGACGTTATCTTGCTAGTTTATTAATATTTTTACAAAATTAAACTTTATTAATAGCAATAAAATGATCTACATTTGTGTGCTGAGAACAAAAGTTGTATCTGCACCTGAGCTCAAAATGAGGAATCACTTTTTAAAGTTTTATACCTCTATGTATTTCTATTTAGATACCAGTTTTTCAGAAATTTTATTTTGATATTTCCCGTTCACAATTACCATAAAACAATGTAATTAGGTAATATATGTTACAAATAATTACCTAGTGACAATAATTCAATTTTGATAAAAAGTGCAGATAAGACTTCTGTGCTTAGCACTCCAGTATAGAACTTATACTATTTTTTAAGTGGAATATGTATATGTAAATTATTATTATTTCTATCCTTGGTGTTTCCGGCAAATACCAGGAAAGGGTTATTGAAAAGCTGATGATCCTAGAATTTTGCGGCATGCCGGCAAATGTGGTAACATAAAGTGAAAGTTTTTTTATTTTTTACATGAGAAGTAGGGCAATTAAGAAACCAATCAAAAACTTGGAAAGTTTTAAAAAGGGGTCAAAGAATGAGGAAAATTATAAAACTTGATAAGCTATCTCACTATTACACTAAAAATTTAAGAGTTAAAATACATCTACGCTTTTCATTGTCTTACTCCACAGGTATCTGATAGTTAACTATTGATAAATGCTTCGTATTTTGGAACAAAAAATGTTTTTCCACATAATTAATTATACTTGGAATTAATGATCTCACAACACCTATCCTAATCTGGTGTTTGTTTCTTTCTTGCGGTAAAGCACCTTTTTTGTTTCTGATTTTACTTTATATTGGTGGTACCCAATTATTTTTTAACCCCACCCCCCTCCTGGTTGGTTGTATTCATGAGTTGGCAGCAGTGTTGTCTTTTTATCGTCCTTTTCTGGACTTTTCAATATTTCACATCTTAATAATTTCATTATGCTAACTCGTATGCAGATGACCTCTTCAGAAACCAGCAAATTCTTATTTTTACCAACTGTTCCTGCTCTCGATAGACAAAGCAGTTCTTTCCCAGTTTTACTTTTTGTTTTTTTTTTTTTTTCGAAATTTTGTCGTTTTTGTATTTATAATGTTTCTACAAGTTTTTTTAAAAAATCAACTGCCCCCCCCCCCGACTTTGGGAAATCAATGTATTTACATACATAAATGGGGCGTAGGTTTTTGTTGTTTTCCGATGAAATGGCATTGTGTTTGCACCCTGTGACCCTCCCTGGAAAATCTTGAAATGACGGCCCTGCTCCTGGTATTTTCATGTCACTTTCCTGGTATTAAAAAATTGATATCCCTTTTTGAGGGTAGTAGCATACTTAAAGTGAGCTCTCTCTATTTTTCTCTCAATAAGTTCCAAACATATTGAAAGAAAAATAGAGGGAACTTTTTTTAGTACTGAATCTCAATCAAATTAGACTCAAAAGTATAACTTTTAAAAGATTTTTTAAGCAATTTTATTTTATAGAATTTGTGATTGGAAAATCTCAGGTTTAAATAGAATCACTCTTTTGTTGCCGAACTCCTTAGTAGCAAAATTGCATGAAGAATCAAACCAACATGTATTGTACTTTTTTTTCGCAAATCAAACTGAAGGAAGCGCGAAACATAACACGTAATTATTCTGAAAGTAACACACACCGTATTCCAGACGAAAAACTTGGCCGAAGCTTGAATTTCATGTAAAAGGAACGTGATGTGATTCAGAAAGTATCCACCTTATATTGATTGCTCAACACCTTTCTTAAATAATCTTCATTTGATTGAGCAGCTTGCATTAGAAATGAAATGAAATGAAAGGAAAGAAAGGAATATTATTTTCTGAGGTTTTTTTTAGACATTGATTTACAGTATAAAAATTGGAGGAGGAATTTCAGTATAATATACATATGACAGGGTCACAGGGTGGTTAATCGCTCTTTAGACAAGCTGACCTGTCTTATTTGGGAAACATGTCCTGTCACCCAGTATATCGGTGGCTCTAAATGTTGGGTATCTTAGTATGGGGTCCTAATATGGGCTATATACTAGGTTCTTGTTTTAATTTTATGCTAACTGCTTGTCACTGCTTTGCGCTGTCTACCTTGAGGATAAAAGTATTGTCAAGTGACGTTTGTCTATAAAAGTCTCGATTTGATTAAAGTTGATATTTTGCCGGCACGCAGTACAAAAAATGAATCAATCGTAACATTTTTCAAATCCCCGAGTAACAGGAAAAGCGCAAAAGCAACAGCAAGAATTTTATTTGTTCATACTCAAGAAAAAAATGGCTACATCTTTTTCTTATCAATGATTTCTTTCACCCTATTTAATTCCTTTCACGCTCGTGCGGATGATTAAATTCAAATGGTTCCTAACTTTTTTGGCTTTTGAAAACCCCCTTATGACCCTTCCCGTGTGACCAAGTAACTCCTTGCCAAATTTGATCTCGATCTGGCATAAACTGTTGATTTGTATAGGGAACATACACACATGCATATATATTCTTCGTTTTATTTATATGGATATGTATCAGACATCTTTGGAGAATGTTGGAATAAGGTGTCTAAGAGAAAACTGCGAAAATCTCAAGCCCTATTAATATGCATCAGTCAAGATTTGGATCACATCGGAAGATGACATCCAGAACTGCAACAATAAGCAGATGTGAAGTTCTTTTATGCACATCAACACAGGGATGAAAATATCAAGCACATCAACCATATGTAGCAGTGAAGATCTCAAGAACATCAACAATATGTAGCAGTAATGTTTCCTTGCATGTCAAAAATTTGAAGCAACGAAGAAAAACACTAACACTATGAAGCAGGGAACATCTCTAGAACTGCAACAATAAGCAGATGTGTAGTTCATTTAAGCACATCTGTAATATACAGGGGTGAAAATCTCAAGCACATCAACAATATGCCACTTGCAATAACACTGTTGAAGACCTCGTTAATGATGTGCCGCAATGGAAATCTCTGGCACTTCAATAATATGCAGCTTGAAGATCAAAATTATCCAAGCTGGTTGCATTGAATTTCAGAACTCTTAGAGGTCAGTACTTTAAGTTCCAGTCCGACAACAAATTCATTGATTGGACTGAGGCGAGGGGAAGAAAAAGATATATTTTTGTTTATTATCTGGCTAATGTCTGGGGCTCAAAATCCTATTCTTGATCGCATAAACGATAATTTTTGTTAAAAACTTGTTTTAGATAGGAAAATAATAAAAAAAATCTTCAATGTGTTTTTAGACTTTATAAATCGTTGCTAATTAAGAAGACTTTATTACGCACGCATAGAAATAAATGAAAAACTTTGTATACCTTTCAAAATTAGACAAAGGTAAGTATTTTTAAAGAAAAACCAAAAATGATTTGAAATAGCAATGAAAATTTTTTGCAACTTTTGCTTTTTAATGTTAGATTTTTAAATATTTTCTTCATTTTCCCATTTACACTTAATTTTGGTTTTAGAATTTAAGGATGTCTTCAACAAGTGCTAGTAGAATGAAAAAAATGAGAGAAAGGTTGAAAAAAGAAAACCCAGATTTTCAAAAAGAAGAGAACAAAAGAATATCCAACTTAAAGAAAAGGGCGCGGGAGCAGATGACACCAGAAGATCTGATATATCTTAGAAAATGTGAGCGAGACAGAAAAAGAATCCAAAGGCTGAAAAAGAAACTAAAGATAAATGAACTTGCAATAAATTCTCCCAATTCTTCAAATATCACTGCTTTTCCTTTTGCAAGTCAACAATCGTTTAATGCAGTAACAGCTCAACCAAAATCCACTTAAAACCAAAAAGCTGTAACCTGCTAAACAGGGTTTGCAAGTTTCTTCTAAAGCGAAAAAAGAGGTTGGAAGAAATAAATTCTTTTCTAGGAAAAGAAACCAACTTCTTAAGAATTTATCATTTAAACTGCCACTTTGTATGACAAAGTAAATACATTTTTCAAATAAACTTTAAGTACATATAGCTAATCCTATGGACAGTAAAGCACATGACAAATTAATATTTGAACTATTTATTCTTCTATCGACAAATCAAACAGCACAAGTTCTTTTAGAATTTCTTTCAAGTTGTACTTAGCAATTTAAGTCCTGAAAAATTCTCATGATTTGTCAAGTCTGAAGACTCATTAAGTAAATGGGTGGTGTTAAATAATGTAAATGTTTTTTTTTTTTTCAAATTTGACTGCGTTTGGCTGCGAGTTATTGGCAGACTGAGTACATTTCCCGAGACTGGTACCCATTCATTCGTGTGGCGCCACTATCGGCAGAATGCCATAGCCACGAGAATCTAGATGCCCAGTTTCCTCACTAGATGGAGAGACCTAGTCTTTGTTCGCTACAAAACTGCAATAGGAATTTAGTTTTGCCAAGAGATACTCCATGCCAAACTAGCACTCGAGGGATATTTTACATGCCTCATAATCATACAAATAGATGCTGTCGATTTTCTGCATCATGAAAATCCTCCGACTGGAGTCGGGTTTGATCCTGCGCCTTTTTGGGTGTGAGAGGTCAGTGTCTTAACCGCTACACCTCTCTGTCGGCAAAGGAAGGGACATAAAGTGTAACCCACTGACTTTTGGGAGAAACTTCTCCGTTTGAAACTAAAAATTTCAGCAAAAGTAAGAGAGTGTTTCATACTTTTTGAAAAATTTACTCATTCATCTCTTTAGTAATGCATTTAGATCATATTTTATAGGATCATTTCTACTGCAATACGTTTTTAAGTTTGGAAACCTAGCATGCGAAGTACAGACCATTCTGTTCTACCATCTTAAACAATCGTTCAATCAGTTCTGCTTTTTAAAATGAGTATCGTGGTCATAACCATTACAGTATTTACAATAACAGGGCCAGCGTTAAGCATTTGCCATCTTGCCAAATGCTATAAAAACGTAAATCCAGCGAAATAATTCCTATTTGGCTAAGGTATTGGCAAATAGAAAATCCTCTGAAATTCCATGGGAAAAAAATGTATAAAAATTACAATAGAAAAAAATATTAACTAAATTTGTTAAAATCCTTGACTAAAACTTCCAAAATTTGGTGAAGACTTTTGAAATTTGCTAGTTTACAGGCTAACAACTTGCAGTTCCTAGCGCAGGCCCTGAATATCCATTTTGTTGCAAAAATGTGGTCCATCAAGCTTTCAGCTTTAGCATAGTGTATGTTTCCCAAGTGTTTTCCACTACATCATGACTGTACTTGAACTCATAAGATAAGATTAAATAAAAGTTCTTTAATTAAATTTGACTGCTCATGTTTAATACATCCACTCCACATACCTTGCACAAGAGCTCAATGATACCGAGTAGCAAGCTATTCTAAATACATTAAAACCAGGCCAATCATGTCAAGTTTTTCCAGGAGGGTCAAAGGGTGCAAACACAATGCAAATTTCGTTGGAAAACAACAAAACCCCATCCATTTATATGTTAATTCATTGATTTCTCCCCTTTAAATGGGTCTGAGTAAAACCTGCAAAGTAGACAACTTGTCTATTTTGACCGGTTTTTTCAAGTACAAAATTAGTCGGTTTTTCATTTTCAGCATGTCAGAGAAAGATCTTTTAAACATTTAACTTAAATGCTAACAATTGAATTATAAATCACAATTTGCTGTAAAAGCAGACCCTTCATTTCAAGCTTTTTTTTTTTGGAAGGGGCAAAAGGTGCAAGCACAATGCAATTTAATCAGAAAACAGCAAAACCACGCCCAATCAAATGTAATTACACTGATTTCTCAAACTATGGCCTTTGGGGGCAATTGACCCCCCAAACCCCTTTAAATGACGAGCCTGTGTAAAAGAATGAAAGTGTTTTGTGGCATTAATTACCTGAAGTAGATGGTGCTAGTTACTAGCCAGTTAAGATAAGAAAAGGAAATAGCGACTTCACATGAGAAGGGGGGGGGGATGTTGCGGAAGCAAAATCACTAATACCCATGCAAAGAAATTTTTGTCAGGATGTACCATAAAAACTCATAAAGTCGCATTTTCTGAATATTTATGAATTTTCTTTTTGTATGATTATGGTGATTTTATTTCAGGTAATAACAATTCACCATGTTCTTTCTTGTTTGTTCTAACCTCAATTGGCTAGTAACTAGCATCATCTACTTCAGCCAATTAATACCACAAAAATTATAAAGTTTTTTCATTCTCTTACAGCAAGTTGTGTTTCATTTCAACTGTTAGTATTTTTTATTAATGTTTAGAATGGTCAAGATCTTTCTTAGACATGATGCATATCAACCTCTACAACTTGACTGCCCGTCTATGTTGACCACTAAATTACTGCACCGCTTACATAGGTCAACTGCCACAGGTTTTACTGTAAGAACTTTTTATTGATTATCTTCCACATTTCAGACACACATTAGCAGTACGCAGCGAAAAATGACATCCCTTGAATATTGTAAACCTATGACTCACCTTAATAATTTTGAATAAAGAACTAAAATATGTGAAATAAGTTGTTATTTACTTCAGAAAACTCCTTTCTTGTGAATAATTAATGGATGGAAAGTAATAGTTTTTTAAATATAAATGTTCTGGAGGAATTAAGACTCCGAAGCTTTTCCAAATAGTCTAAACACTGAAGTGAAATAGCTTACTAGCATGAAGGGCTATAGGGTGTGGGAAGGGTTACCACCTTCCCCCCGAGGGTTAGGATTTTTTTCTTATTCATAAAGGTTCAACTACCAAAAAATGTAAGAGGCACAAAAAGATATTTCATGCATAGACTTGACATTAGGGCTTGATTGTTTGCCCTTTTTTTCGGCCGATGCTGATTATTTTTCATTTCAAACGGCTGGTGGCTGATGCGTTAGGCCGATTTCAATGAATGGTAGTTGAAATGCATGTTTCCAACATTTTTTAAGGAGCAATAATGCATTTAGTACATTGTAGAAACTTATTAAAAGTCAGATAAAAAAAAAAAGTCGTGCATACTTGAAGTTAGGTTCGACCGATTACTTTTTTGACCAATGAACCGATGCCGGTTGTTTAACCTTTAGGAGCCGGGCGGTACACATGCTGTACCGTAAGTCTTTTTTTTTAGAGGACGGGGTTGAGATTTTCACTCAAACCCTTTGGAGCCGGGGATTTTTTCAAGGTTTCATGCGTCTGGTACGACAGTTTATACCTTCTCTTTTCAATGGAAAAAAAAATCTATCGTTCAACTGTCGTACTACCTGGGTCGAAAGAAAAATTTCTAAAAAACAGCCCGGATCCAAAAGGTTAAAGACAGCAGATGGGCGTTTTTTTTGGGGGTTTTTTGCGAATGGCTGATGGAGAAACATAACAAATGATAGCTGAAATGTGTTTCCAAAATTTTCTGACCAAAAATGTGTTCAGTGCATTTTAAAAAGAAACTTATGACAATTAATATTTTTAAAAAATACATGTGTAGGCGTGATATTAGGGCTCGACCGACCGCATTTGTTGACCGATGGGCCAATGCCGATTGTTAGTCAATTATTCAAAGACAGCCGAGGGCAGATTTTTTTTCATTTTGATGCCGATGCCGGATGGAAAATCTTAACAAATAGTAGCTGAAATGTGCGTTTCAAACGTTTTTTAATTTCCAAAAATGTATTCAGCTCATTGTAGAAACCCTTGACAAGCAGCATTTAAGAAAACATGAAGAGTTATATATAAATATAATAGCAATATAGGGGCACCCGACATATTTACCTTTCAAGTTTTAAAATGAAATTATTGCATCGAAAATCACAGAACAAGGGGAGAAAAGTGCTTGGATGGTCAAAATATGTTTCCAATTGAGGAAAAGGTTAAGTGAGTTGGGGGAGGGGGTGTTTAAAGGAATGTATTTTAAAGCCAAACTAGCATTTAAGCGTTCAAAGCTGAAAAAATGGAAGTAAAACGAAAGTTTGGCAAGAGATTTTCTTACATTTCAAAATATAAAAGAATCAGAATGGAAACCGAGAATATTCTACCGAAAAATAAAACTGAAAAGTTTATGGAAACGAAAATTTTTAGGAGATTTTCCCACACAATTTTTACTTAAAATAAATAAAAAAATATAAACTTTTCAAGGTGGGGAAGAGAAGTGGTCCATGATGTTAATCCTTTCCTTTTAAACACACCAAAAGTATCCGAAAAAGTTCTTAAATCCCACCAGGCAGAGGTTCAAGTTTAAAACTAAAATGCACAGTAATAAAACATCGTAAAGGACCAGGCATTGATTATTGTAAATCTGGTGGCTCTGGAATTTTACAGCATGCGGGGTAATACGATATAATATGTATAATATATAATATGTATAACAATTTCATAGAATATTTTGAACTAAATTATAATTTTTGTGCTTCACTTTGCAATTTTTTTATACCTTTATACGTTTACTCTTACGCAGTTCCTGTAATTCCACAATATTAATGAAGCCTATGCTTAAAACTTGTTGAATAAAGATATGCTATTTAATGTTTGAATTTGCAAAATGGCTGCCGAGGAAGAAGTCAGCTGCAAGTAGCTCTGCTATTAAATTTTCTACATTGACCATTAAAACATTTGTCTTGTTGATCTTTCAATATTTTTTTGTAAAAATGTCTAAGTTTACACTAGTTATTCTTTTCCTTACTCTTTAGGGTATTCTAAGGCAAGTTCCTGTCATTAGCTCTCTTGTTTCTTGGTGGTATCCTGCTCCAAAAGAAACTGGCATAAAAGGGAGAAGTTTTAGTTTATCATCAGGTAGGTTTTAAATGCGATGTTGGCTTTTTTATCGCAATTAATATAAGTGATCTTTCTGTAGTACAGGAGTCATAGTAAAAAAAAAAAAAATTGTTTAAGTTAAATTTATTGCTTCTTAATTTTTCTAAATTAAATCTTATGACCCATTACAGTACAAACTCATTCAAATATGACACAGTAAACATAAAAAGAAAAATGATTACTTAACACTAACTTAATTTTCATATAAAATATGCAGCTAAAAATATAATAATAATGAAAGGGGGAGGAGACGCTCTTAAATATTAAATTTTGTGGTATTTTAATTTTACACCATATAAAATATTTAATATTATTTAAAAACCAAATTAAAATTAATCAAATTGTAACCAAAGTTTATAACTATTTGCACTTTAAGACAAAAAATAAAAATAGCTAGCAATATGTAAATTTTTTAAATTATGATAAAATTAGTTATATTTTTAAAGAGACTAAGAAAAAAATCCCATGAATAAATTGTAATTTGGTAATGATATTTTAGACAACTTGGGTTTGTATTTATATGTGAGGTAAATGCAAGATTCTTTATTTATTACATAAGATGTCACTGATTACTAGTTATCAAATCCTATTTTCTATTTTATTTGTCATACATTCAAATATTAGAGTTAACATTTTAACTAAATATTCCGTATACAGCCTCATTTTTGGTTCAAATGTTAACTAAATGCTCAACTTTCTACAAAATATGGTATTTGGTGCGTTTCTTATTCAGCTATTAAAATTGTTAATGTTTGAAACATTTGTGAGAATAAATGTGTCGCAGCATATTTAAATGTAACATTGATTAATTGTGCAATACACCACCAACTCGGCTATTTCGATCCATGGACAGCTGTTTCGAGCTTATTATGCTCTCATCAGCATGGAATACAAAAGTAGTCGAGTTGGAGGCAAAAATCCTCTTATAAAGCAAAGAGTTCTAAAAAAACTGGTAATTAATGTGAAATTAGAATACCAGCAAGCGACCGCACTTGGTACGGTACAAATCAAATTTTTTTAGGCAGAGCTCAAGGTATAAAGCAGTAAGTAAGCTCTGCCTAAAAAGCAACTGCCCTTGAGCTCTGCCTAAAAAATTTTGAGTTGTATCGTACCAAGTGCGGTCGCTCACTGGTATTCTAATTTCACATTAATCACCAGTTTTTTTAGAACTCTTTGCTTTATAAGAGGATTTTTGCCTCCAACTCGACTACTTTCGTATTCAATGCTGATGAGAGCATAAGCTCGCAACAGCTGTCCATGGATCGAAATAGCCGAGTTGGCGGTGTATTGCATGTTTCTGCCTTAGCCCTTGCTTAGGGCCGGTTACTTACTGAGTCATTCCACGTCAACTGGACCAATTTTTCAAATCGTCCCCACTCGACCATCTCCGATTTGGATTTGATTTTACGGAGGTGTAGACATGCCTATGAAACTAACCTGTGCAAATTTTTAGCTTTCAAGATCCAAATCTGGAGGAGCTAGGATCCCGCAAAAAATGTGGCCCAAAATGGCGGATGAACTTCGTGAAACAAGTTGCAATGTTTAGGTCAAGGTTGCAGAAAATTTTATCACAGTGGAAGCCTAATTTTTTTTGGAGCTGAAGTACTTTTGGTTGTCAACACTCTCCAGTATATTCTTTGAGATTGCGCTTATTAGATTTTGTGTAGCATGTGCCTAAACTTGCGAAAAAACGCGGTGGGCAATTTTTTTCCTGGATTTCACGGTGTCATAAATTTTTAACCAAAAAACTTCAAAGGTTTATACTTCGTAGTTTTATTGTCCAAATACTTGTTTTTAATGTGTTACAGCTACAGAGCTTAAATATTGTATTTGTAAAAGATATTGGCACCCTAAGTGTCGATGAAAACGCTTCTTTTGAAAAATCGCCTGTTTTTAACTCCCTATATCTCAGGTTTGTCACCTAAGACCATTTTTTCTTTGGCACCACTAGAAAGAATAGATTTTTTCCTATCGAAATGAGTTTTTTTTTCGATGGTGTTCTTTCGAATAAAGATGAAAAAATTAGCTTGAAATACTATCTGTTATGAAGAATTGGCATAATTAGGTTAAGACTGCAGAAAATTTTATCACACTGGGGACTAATATTTTTGGTATTTAAAGTACTTTTAGTTGTCAATACTCTCCAGTATTTTTTGTGAGATTGAGCTTATTAAACTTTGTGTAGCACGCATGTCAACTTACGAAAAAACGCGGTGGGCAATCTTTTTCCTGGATTCATAAATTTTTAACCAAACAAATTCAAAGGTTCATATTTCGTAGTTCTATTGTCCAAATACTTGTTTTTAATGTTTTACAGCTGCAGAGCTTAAATATTGTATTTGTAAAAGATATTGGCACCCTAAGTGTCTATCAAAATCATTTTAGTGGAAAATCGGCTGTTTTCAACTCACTGTATCTCAAGTTTGTCACCTTCAACCGTTTTTTCGTTGGCACCATTAGAAAGAACAGATTTTTACCTATCGAAATGAGTTTTTTTTTCGATGGTGTTCTTTCGAATAAGGAGGAAAAAAAAAGCTGGAAGTTTTGTCAGTTGTGAAGAATTGGCATAATTAGGCTAAGACTGCAGAATATTTTATTATAATAGAAGTTCGAATTTTTAACAACTTAAAGTACATTTAGTTGTTAATAGATTCTAATAATTATGTGGTTTCCAGCTCATTAGCTTTTGTGTAGCATACATGAAAATTATTGGCAATTCCTGTTTGAAAAATAGCTTGATTTCAATGAACTGTAACTCAGGTTTGTCACCTTCCATCATCTTTTCGTTAGTATTACTATAAATAACAGATTTTTTCTTATCAGAGTATTTATATAAACAACTAAATGTACTTTAAGTTGTTAAAAGTTCGAACTTTTGGTATAATAAAATTTTCTGCAGTCTTAGCCTAATTATGCCAATTCTTCATAACTGACAATACTTCGAGCTATTTTTTTTCTTCCTTATTCGAAAGAACACCATCGAAAAAAAAACTCATTTCAATAGGAAAAAATCTGTTCTTTCTAATGGTGCCAACAAAAAAACAGTGGAAGGTGACAAACTTGAGATACAGTGAGTTGAAAACAGGCGATTTTTCATTAAAATGATTTTAATAGACACTTTTGACAACAATATCTCTTACAAAATCAATATTTAAGCTCTGCAGCTGTAAAATATTAAAACCAAGTATTTGGACAATAGAACTACGAAACATGAACCTTTGAATTTGTTTGGTTAAAAATTTATGAATCCAGGAAAAAAATTGCCTAACGCGTTTTTTTGCAAGTTAACATGCGTGGTACACAAAATTTAATTAGCTCAATCTCACAAAAAATACTGGAGAGTATTGACCACTAAAAGTACTTTAAACTCCAAAAATATTAGGCCCCCAGTGTGATAAAATTTTCTGCAGTCTTAACCTAATTATGCCAATTCTTCATAACAGACAGTATTTCAAGCTAATTTTTTCTTCCTTATTCGAAAGAACACCATCGAAAAAAAAACTCATTTCGATAGGAAAAAATCTGTTCTTTCTAATGGTGCCAAAGAAAAAATGGTCTTAGGTGACAAACCTGAGATATAGTGAGTTGAAAACAGGCGATTTTTCAAAAGAAGCGTTTTCATCGATACTTAGGGTGCCAATATCTTTTACAAATACAATATTTAAGCTCTGTAGCTGTAAAACATTAAAAACAAGTATTTGGACAATAAAACTACGAAGTATAAACCTTTGAAGTTTTTTGGTTAAAAATTTATGACCACCTGAAATCCAGGAAAAAAATTGCCCACCGCGTTTTTTCGCAAGTTTAGGCACGTGCTACACAAAATCTAATAAACGCAATCTCAAAGAATATACTGGAGAGTGTTGACAACCAAAAGTACTTCAGCTCCAAAAAAAATTAGGCTTCCACTGTGATAAAATTTTCTGCAACCTTGACCTAAACATTGCAACTTGTTTCACGAAGTTCATCCGCCATTTTGGACCACATTTTTTGCGGGATCCTAGCTCCTCCAGATTTGGATCTTGGAAGCTAAAAATTTGCACAGGTTAGTTTCATAGGCATGTCTATACCTCTGTAAAATTTGATCCAAATCGGAGATGGTCGGGTGGGGACTACTAGTCCACTTGACATGGAATGACTCTACTGCTTTATAGATTGATTAATTGGTTTGACTCACTCATATATTTTTGAATGTAACCGTAATTTTAATTAATGTTCATGTTCAAAAATTTGTTGTCTTACAGGTACCATTGAGAGCACAGAAAATATTTATAAATATCATATGCAAATCAAAGAGGCTTCCAAGTCTCTATCAACCACCACCAAAGTCATTTCTTCACCTACTTCTAGTCAGCCGCTTCCAGATCAAAAGAATCAGACTTCACTTAGTGGGCAATAATACTTTAGTATTTAATCAATTTTGTGAATTGATAGTATAAAATAGGGCTGTTTAAACTTTCCATTTTGCACAACAAGCTAAGTAATGCGGTCTTCAATAATTTTATTGATAATGGGCAAAATGATTAAAATTGTACTCTGGAATTCTGGTTCGTACCAAAGTTCATATATAATTAACATTAAATATTTTCCGAAATATCTTGTGTAAGTGTCAATTTTACTATTGTATTGTGTAATTATGTTCTGAAAGTTCCCAATATAAAATAAAGTAAAATATAATAAAATAAAATGCAATAATTTTCCTTTTAGACTATTTAAAACATATTTAATGCAATGCATTAAACAATGATCTCTGAAAAGTTCATAATTTTGCTGATATTCAGCTGAATATTTTGTTCAAAACATATTGTAACAATGTAGATATTATATTCATAATACACTAATGAGTCAATAATGAACATGATTTTAACATTTCTTGAAAGCAAAATTATTTTTCTCTTATGCTTCAATTGAAAAAACTAACATGGTAAAAGTTTTTAAATATCAACTACATCCTTCTTAGCATTTATGTATTTTAACAGATGAGCCTTTTTTTTTCTTCCAAAATTTATGCACAAAATTAATGATTACCTAATGTTATTGAGGATAAAGCTTTAAATGATTAGGGATACATATGTAAAATATATTCTGTTGTGTTTGGTGTATTTTTTATTCAATTTGAAGTTTGGCATTTTTTTCTATTATTAGTTATGCTTTTTATTTTTTAGTCTGTTTGAAAATCAAATATCTATGTGTTTTATTCAATTTGTTGGTCGTTATTATTTCCTGTTACGGGTTTTATTTTTTATTTTTCAGACCGTTTAATAATCAAGTCCCCAAAAAGTTAGATAAAAGCTGTACACTTTTGGATTAAAAAAAAAAAATATTGTTAAAAATCAGATCAAATTGCCCTTCGTTATTCCTTTCTTTATTACTAAATTTTAAAACCAATAATCACATTAATATAATGGTTTTTCTTTTTTTTCAACATTGAAACTACATTTTTATTTTGCATTGTTTAGAAATTAAGTTATTTGACGGGTATGTTTAAAAGGCTTTTTTTGTTTTTCATTTCTCTAGTCATTGCTTTTTGTAGAGAATATTGAATATTTATTTAATAATATATGATATTGTACAAAAATATTTGTGTTAATTAGAATATCAATTTTAAGTTGAGAAATACTTATTTTAAATATTTGTTCAAGATTATGTATTATTTGTGCTTTATTATGATGCATTTTCCTTTAAAATAGTTGTAATTTCATTGTTAAAAATAATTATAAAACTGTAAATAGCTTGGTTCCTTATAAAATGCTTGTACCTTGCATCAGCTAACTAATTTCCAGTTTATGCTGTTGGTAAACTTTCATCACATCAAGTTAATTTTTCTTGAAGTATTTATTATACAAAATCAACAGTGTCTGCAAAATATGGTGGAAAAGGATTTAATGCCAGCACGAAAACTAGTTGATTTTATTTTAAACTTTTCTGTGTCATGGCAAATTATGCAAAAATGTAACTGTAAGAAAAAAAAAAGGTAAGCTCATGCTGTTCCTAAGACTGATGTTCGTTGACTGATACCTCTTACCTTTTCACTATCACTAGGTTGTAAACTTGAGTACAACGTAAGATGAGCATTGTGTTTCTTTTTAATGGGTGTTCGTATTATTTTGTCACCATCTGTACTAGTGGTGCAACATCAATGTTAGAGGGTCAATGTTTTTTCTAACATCAATGTTTTATAATTGAACCAAAAATATATTTTAAAGATGTGGACATGTTTACAGTAATGATGAAGACACCATCATTAATTAGATATTGTGATATCTATCATGTTGGTAAGTTTTCTACTGTTAGTTGTCAATAGAGGTAAACTAATATTGCACATTTATCAAATTTGAAATATTTTGCAATTTTCTTTAATTGATTGGTATTAATTTTATTAAATAAATTACACTCTGTTTTTGTATCATACAGTTGGAAATTTAAAAGATGTTACAAAATTATTTCAGTCAATTTGTTACTAATGTTTGTGTACTTTAAATGTATGTTATTTATCTCTTCTTTGTATTATTTAATTTGGAACATTATCATTATAAGTTTACCTTTGGCAGTTCAAAAATCATCTTAATTGATAAATTCATTACTGTGAATTTTATTCTAGCATTTTTAGTAGTTAATTATCATGGGTGATATACTTTAAAAAGTGCGATGTTTCAGAACATCAATGATTTGGGTTGATGCATTGATGTTTTGAAACATGGATGTTTTCACATTGACGTTGTACCACTAATCTGTAGGTTTCCTCCAGAAAATCATTCATAAGAAACAACAAGTTGTTCATTTTTCTGTAAATTGGACATTCTTTTTTTTTTTAATTAATCAAGCAGATTGATATGACCATCATTACTTATGTATTTATTTGGTTGATAGAGTAAATGCAGAATTTTTAATTTTATGTTTTTAATACAAGTTTTTTGCCATTATTTTCTGTGAAAATTCATATTAAAAACATACATGCAAGGTACATATTTTTATTGTAAAATTAGTGAGCATTTGTTAGAAAATTAGTTTCTGTATCATAAATATTTTGTTAAACTTGAAAAAAAATTCTTTGTTTTCCATGATCCAAAAGAATAGCACAAGAACAAATCTAAATGTAAAATGGTGGTAATTCTTTTGAGAGTATTTTTTGGGTGTGATATATATATTTTTATATGTTATAAATAAAAGCACATTTATTGTATTGGCTGTAAGTATTGTATTGGCATTTAGGATGGTCTGAAAACATCTTTTCTTTAACCTCGATTAGTCGCACACCTCACAGGTGCATTCCTATCAAGTTTAACTCTTCTGTGGTGTCATTTGCTGATTTTGGCAGAAGAGCTTTATAAGTTTTACTTATTATAACTCGGATTTTCTTAAAAAAAAGTCAATTATTAGTTGAAACTAAAATTAATTTTTAATGCAATGAAAAATAAAGCAGTAAAATGTATTTTCTGTATATATTTAAAACAGATAAAACAACTAAAGCTAGCAAGGTTATGAAGTTATTGTTGCTTTAATTTAAAATAATGCTTCCTATAAAAGTACTGGTTTTTAGATGATGTATTCTTAACCTTTAGAAGCCGGGCGGTACATATGCTGTACCGTAACTATTTTTTTTTTTAGAGGAGGATGTTGAGATTTTCACTCGAACCCTTTGGAGCCGGGGATTTTTTCAAGGTTTCATACGTCTGATACGACAGTTTATACCTTCTCTTTTCAATGGAAAAGAAATCTGTGGTTCAACTGTCGTACTACCTGGGTCGAAAGAAAAATGTCTAAAAAACAGCCCGGATCCAAAAGGTTAAGAAATCAAGAAATAAAGTATGACCTATCAAGGCTCAGTACTAAGATTAAAAAGTGTCCTATTTGCAATATTATTATAAACTAAAAGCTGCATCATTGCTCAAGTGAAGCTAAAAAAATATGATTAAGTAATAGTTGAAAATTTGTCTCATTTGTAATTGGAAGTGGACTAGCTCAGCTGCGCAAACAGACTGTGTTTCATTGTTACTGAGACCTTACTCTATAAATCCTTCATATTGACGGCATTACCTACATATAACCAAATTCAATTAAGTTTTATCTCTTCCGTATAACTCTAGAAAAAATAACTAGCCAAATTTAAGAAGAGCAAAAAGAAAAATAGCCATTGTACTATGTATTGTTTGAAAGGAGATTTGAATTTGAGAGTCAACTTATTTTCAATTAACAGTACCACATTAACAATTTTCATTACCACACATGCAATGGTAAACAATGATTTTCTGACTGAGGGGAGGAGTTGGGTATGAACACTATTTCTCAATTCTGACTGCTTGTGTTGATCAACTTGTTACTGTTATATTTGTGGTTAGGGATTCATTTTTCCCATGGTTACAGCATCTCATTAATATAAAACTGAAAATTTGGAATAATATTTCAACAATTCAGTAATGAAAAAATGCTAATGCATGTAAAGAGAAAGTCAACTGTACTGGCATGGTCCCCCCAGAAAACTACATTTTAGTACTTAGATTTCATTCTGAAATACTTTCAAGAATTCATAATCGGCTAGACACACTAGTGGAATGTGAGGAAATCGCACGCAATGTCTCAACACATATCTGACCTCTCACTGCGATGCGATGGCACCCCCAAATCATTCATGATACCCGTCCAAACACTGGAACTCATTATACGTAAGACCATATATGAACATTACTATCAGGAAATCATCGTTTTTGTTAGTTTTGGCATACAAATCGGTGCATTATCCTGTTGGCACAAATTATTCAAACCACCAAGGGTTTTAGCAATTGGCCTTAAATAAGTAGAGTCCTTCACGTCAACTAACTTTTTTAATTGCTTCCACCCGATCATCTACGATTTAGGTAAAACTTTAGACATGTCTTTGAAATTTGCGAATGTTTAGCTTCCAAGATCCAACGCTTGAGGGTCTAGGATTCTTCAGAAAAAAAAAGGCGGCTTCAAAATTGCAGATCAGCTTTGTAAAACGAATTGCCATGTTTAGGCTAAGGTTTTAGAAAATTTTATCACATTGTCAGCCTGACATTTTGGAAGTTAAAAGTAATTTTAGCTGTTAATAGGCTCTAGTATTTTAGTGAGTGGGAGCTCATTATGTTTTGTGTCACAGGAATACAATTTCTTGACAAAGTGCAGTGGTGAGTTTTTTTTTTCTGGATATTAAGCTGTTAAAAATTCTAAACAGAAATAATTTAAAGCCCGTACTCTACAATTCTGATGTCAATATGCTTGTTTTAAGTGGGTTGCAATTGCAGAGTAAATATTGATTTTACAGAAGATATTGTCACCTCAAAAAGGTTAATGAAATCCTTCCCTTCGAAAAATATCCTGTCAATGTGCTGCACAATTTTGTCACCTTCAATGTTATTTTGGTTAGTACCATTAGAAAGAACAGATTTTTTTCCCACCAAAATAGGTTTTTTTGAGAGGGTGTTTGTAGAGTTCTTATGTCATCTACTTTTTCAGTTGTCATGGAGATTCTGAATTAAGCAAAGCCTTTTTATGTTTTTGTAGCAGCTGGCTTCATTATGTGTAATGAGCTCTTCTGTTCGCACAGGCTGAATTTGTTTTTGGTAATGGAGAAAGAAAAGAGTAGAATTTATTTTATGAATAAAATGGTGCTTTTGCAGTAAGCATGTATTTTCCTTAAAAAAAGAAACATAAAACAGTTTTCTTTCAGGTAAAGATGAATATTTTCACATTGAACATATAATGAGCTTTTTTTTTTAATTTGTTGATGTCAAAGAGGTAATGTTCTAAATGTAAAATATTTGTTTTGGTCCTTTTTCTATAGTTGATAGGACAGAAACATTACTAATTCACGAGGGGAAAAAAAGACAAAAATAGCTATTAAAAATTTATTTACACCAGTTATTGTAACAAAAATTATTGCTAATATTTATAATATCAATCACATGATCCATCTTTCCATCCATAGCGCCATCTTTCATCTACCTTGGAACAATCAAATAACTTTTTCCCTAATTTTTTATTGACATCGTTGTGCCTCTCACATACCCACTTGGAAAGCTCCTTCTGGCTACTGGTTTCTGGAGGATTCTTGGAAATGCTTCAAACAAAAACATAATTTTATAAATATGTAAATTGGGGGGGGGGGGGGGGGACAGTGGCAAGTCCATGAGAGATGCTGTGGGCTGCAACCATCCCTTAAGTTAAACCAAGAGTTTGTATTTTCAAATAAATCGTATATATCTGTTCTTATATGTATTTTCCGGTACAATTTAATGAACATACAAGTTCAACCACAAACACTTTTCTGCCTCATTGGATTGTGATGGGTTGATCCGTAAGGTGTTGCACTTGTAACTGGAGAGTCCTGGGTTAGCTGCCTTCCGGTCAAAGATAACCTACATGTTTGCTAATTGTGATTGAGGCACATTAAATATGTCATAGTCAAAGTCTTCTAAGTTTTGATTCCAAATCAATACCCCTGGGGATGCTGGATCAGACTTTGCTTGTTTCCTGGTCTAGATCAAACAAGAAACTTCACGGCCTCTTCTAACCGGGTAAATCATGTGTATTGTGTAGTGGTAGACATGAGAAACCCTTAAGTATAATGTAATGTCGAGCTTTCAAAATGTGACTCAGATCTCTTTTCGGTTTGCCTAAGCTCTTAATCTATGGATTTGTGATTATAGATTTAAAAGAGCTTCCTTCACTCTTTCACACCTTCCTGCAAATTTTAAAAGAGATGGCAACAATTAGCTTAGCTTTGAATTAGTGTTCTAAACTATCTAACCCCAACAGCTGACTTAGATTCGCCACTGATAAAGATTAAACATACAAAATGATATGTATACTTAATTGTAGAACAACAAAAAGACCAAAAAAGGAAAAAATAATAATAAATTTTAAAAAATCTAAAGTATTGCAATCATTTTTTCTATGATTTGAACAGATTACCCTGACAAATAAGTATCTTTATTTCCAACATTTTTTCAATAAAATGTTTTTGAAGAACTCAAGCTAAAGTAGAAACTGGAAGCTTGGTTAAAAGAGAATATCAACTGTGTAATACAGTGGAGTTTCGATAACTCAAAACCTTCTAACTCTTGAGAATATTGTGGGAACGCCCTAAAACTCGAAGCTTTTAACCAGTCTATTGGGACTTCGAGTCAGCGAAACTTGACTGTAGTTCAACATTTATTTTTTTTATTACGTTGTAAAGATTTTTTTGAGTAATATAGAATTGCTGGTTAAATTTTACTATTAAAATAATGACTTCTTTTTTCTGATTTTATCATGAAATGGATGTTACATTTACAACATCTTGATAAAATCTCCAAGGTAGAAGTTTGTTAGTATAAAAATATACAGCTTTTTGAAATGAGCAACATATATTTACTATTTTTGAAGCTTTTTAACAAGAATCAAATGGAGAAAATAATAAAGCATCAACTAGGTAATTAGAACTTGATTCTTTTCTAGAAAGAAATTAATATTTACAAAAAAAAAATTAATACGCTCACATAAAAGCCTCAAGTCTTTCCCCTCTCTTTTTACAAATAATCAAAACTTGAAAACGTGTTAAGGTTTTAACTACAAATGAAAAAAAAAAAAAGCTTCACTTAGTTTGTGAATGAACATCCAGAGTCTAAAAATAACCTAAATTTGGTGTTCAGAACTTGCTATTAAATGCTTTTTAAATCCACAAGCTCAAATATGTAATTAATGTTGGGACACATGTCCTACTCATTGCAGTCGGTCTACTACAAGCACATGAAGTGGGTTAGAAAACTTTAAAAGAATTAAGTACATTTTGATAGATGATGATAAAACATGAACAAATGTTCAATTTTATGTTCATTTATTTCCATATATTTCTTTAGTAAGTCAAAGCTTAAAGGGATTACTAAATGGATTTTTGATCAGAACATTGTAAAAGTAAGTTAGAAGAGCAACTGCTAAGAAATTCATTCCAGAATTCAAAAGTAACAGCAAATTTCAACGAATAAATGTACAAGAAGTTTACTCACTCAACTCTGAAGTCGTCAGCACATTCTTTGCAAGGATAAAATTTTGAAAAGATTTTGATAAATTGACTCATCTCCTTTTGTTCGGTCACTGTTGGCTTTTCTGGATAGTATGCGGCCATTGTGTGCAGGAAACCCCAAGTGGAGCGCCCCAATTCTTCTCTATCTAAAGGGCATTCTTTTATTGTCTAGAAGGAAAATGATAGGTGGTTAATTAAAATCAACATTGAACATTCATTCCTATTCAATAAGATTTGGCAGTTTTAACATTCAAATGAGATGGATTAACATATTATCGGAAGGGCAAAGAAGTTACCTAGTGTTTATGTGAGTGGTGGAAAAATAGGCAATTCAACTCCATTATCTTTAATTATACATTAAGGCTCTAGTTGCACCATCAGCGAGCGTACTTATCTATGAGCCGGGTGCAAGAGAAAAACCAAAATATGGCCAACATTGGCAAGCAAAGCGAGTGACAAATCTGTCAACTGAACAAAAGTACGCTCAACGGTAAACAAATATGGTTGTAAGAAATTTGGCAGAATTTAACATTATTCAGTGATACATTATTTGGCAATTTTTTGTTTGCACCCGGCTAACGGGTAAGTACCAGCAAAATTTCAATTTGATGCCTAAAGTTTTGGTTCATTCTGAACCTTTTTATCCCTGATATTGATCTCCTGATTGGACTGAAAGAAGATAAATTTTGAAAAAGTAATTTTTAAATGTAATCAATTTTATCTTTAAAATATACTTTTCTTTCTGGATATTGAACAAATATGTTATTAGCAGTGTGAAAGCCTATAGCAATGCATATTGGCAGTGTTTAATAAAAATAGTTATAATTGAATACATAGATAATAAAATTGACACCTAGGTTGTTCGGAATGGAGTAAGTTTATTAGTTTTATGGGGAAAAGGATCTTAGTGACCAAACCGATAAGGGACCCAAGCTTACTGAGCGGCATTTTAAGTACATGTGGGAACTGCTGTGATCCTTTTCTCGCTAAAGGTTTTTTCCATAATTAGTTAAAACGTATCATAATTGCTATACATAAAAGATTAATAATAGCAAATGATGCCTCCACATAATTATAAAAGAAAATTGGACATTTCAAACCACAGTAACAAAAGACATAGTAATCAAATTATTCACCAAAAGATATTAGAAACACTTAATCTTTGAACATCAAAAAATTGGTGAAATTATTCACAACTTTATCGTTCATGGAATGTTTACACACAAACCTGGTAAAATATATACATATTAGAAAATTTCATACCATTGCATCATACCTCTTGATTAACTCCAGAAACTATGTTAGTGTTCCTGTTTGGATTCCCGGAGGTCTGCTGCTTAGTCCATTTTTTAAAATCAGTACAAGCTCGACATCTCTCTGGCTTTGGAGTATCATCATTGTAAGAGTAACGGGAACTCATTTATGCGAACATTTACTGAAAAAATATCAAAGCGGCATTGCAGTTTTGTTTATTTACATAGGTTAACTACAAAGTGTTGCCAAATCAGATAGTTTTCTCATTAATTTTAGTCGCAGACTTTGAAGTAAAACATTATACTTTATATTTGAGGTTTATGAAAATGAAGTATTTTCGATTTTGTAGTTCATCAAAAGTTTTAATAAAATTTGCAATATTTAGTGCAATTGGTGTTGAAATGTTGAAATTTTATAAGATTGGCAGCAAATGTAATATGTCTCCTTGGTTTCAGCGCATGCGTATTGTAAGTAAATAAAAACAAATTCCGAACCATGGCCGCACTAGATCAATACTGGCCGTAACAATCGCTGAATTTTGTGGAAACTGAGGAAAGTCACGTAATATTCTGTGAGGTAGCGCCATCTTGCGCTTTGAATCTGAAAATTACTTGATGTTACCTTGGCGCGCTTGGCATATATTTGAAAATGCATCATCGTTTTAGCTTGACAGTTTTTCGCCAGTATTTCCGCTTGATTAAGTTTCAGTTTCAAAACACTACGGAATAGCTTTTTAAAAAGTGCCGCGTTTTGGTGTGGGATTATGTTTGAAACAAAAACTTATGTTTTAATTTTTCATTTTGTTTTTTTATTCTGTCGCATTTTTATTCAGAGGTGATTTTTTTTTTTTTTTTGATTTAAAGCGCCGCGTTTTATTGTGGGAATAATTTTTAATAGTAAAAATCATATTTTTGTTATTTTAATACATGGGTGTGAATAGAACAAAAACACATTAATACATAACAATTAGTAATTATTTATTTGATGCATTTTATACACAAAAACTTTTAATTATATTTCCTTTCACATTATAACATAAATTCATATTGAAGCTTTTCAATTTGCCTCTAGGGAAAAAAGGGCCCGAATTCTTTATAAAAGATTAACAAGCGACCTTATTTTTTGGAGGTTAAAAATGGTGGTGCACTATAATAAATCGGAAATAATCGGTAGTCGTCAACTTTGGAGATTATACTGTATGTCAATCTTAGCCGATTAATTAGCTTAATGTAAAAAATATGTTTACAATAAAATTACTTCAAGAGCTTAGAATATATGTAATGTAACTAACTATGCTTAATGAATTTTTGCCAATTAATTGGCATTTATTTTATTTTTTTATTTACTTATTTATTTGTGCATTTATTATTATTATTTATTTATTTATTTTTTAACAATAACGATGTTACTTACTGCTTTCACTTCCCGTTGAATGGCAATTGCTCCTTTTCAGAATGAAGGAAGTGCGATAAATATTCTTAGAAAGCTCTTGCGAGAATGCGTAAAAATAGATCTGATGCAAAATCTCGTGAACACGATGATCAATATTAAAATAAAACTATTTAGGCCCTTTTATTATTTTTTGCTTTTTTCCCAAAGTCATTACGAAGTCAAGTAATCTAAACAAATTCATTTTCAGTAAGCTGATAATAAACGACTAAAGTACAAAACATAAAAATTTGCTCTCATATAGTTCAAAATTACTTACAAATTGAGATCTAACATTTTCTAACCATGGTGATATCATTAAAAAATTTTGCGTAATAAGTTTCTCACCGTTAATAGAATGAGGTCGCCGGGCATGAAAAGATATTTATGTACAAATTGAGGGACAAAATTGATAAATTTAATAATAAGGCAGAGAAGGTAAGTAATTTTCGTTTTTTTTTTTTTTTTTTTTTCAGCAGAAACATAATGAACATTGCAGAAATTGAGCACAGTGAAATAACTTACTACACGAATACATAACATAAAAAATAGCTTCATTTCAGTTTGAAAGTAAATTTTGTAAACATTTTCCTGCAATGCGCAACAGCCGAAGCTTCGGTATTCGGCGCTTCGGCCAAATTTTAACTATGTTATGAGCAGCTCTGTGACAGTTAATTGATCTACAATCTAAAGTACTTCATGAAAAGAACTGCGCACAACACATACCAACAGTTAACAAATCTATACTTATAATATAAAGCTGTAGAGTTTGTCTGTTTGTTTGCTCTAAGGCGAGCCGCCTTGGCGGCGAGTAGTTTGTTGAAGCTTTCCTCGCTACTTTAACCCTCTCGCTGCGTATTTTTTTAAAATCAAAATAGGTTCAAAAATTGCGCATTTTTTTATTACATATTTCAAATCTACAAAAATTTTAGATTTAAAATATACAAAAATTTTTTGTAAAAGAGTTTTTTTTCAATATACAATTAGATCATAGAAAAAAGTTTTCAGAATATATAATATTATTATATATTCCTCAGAAATGTGGACAACTAACGCCATTTGTTAGTCGGCATCTATATAAACAATTAAACATTACAGAAAAGCCGAAATGAAACCATGAACGGGGAAAGAGCGGGTTGCACACTTAAATAGACGGCAAAAACGCTTCCCCGTGATAATCGCGGGATACGCAAATTTTGCTACTTCTACGTTACCCGTGGAAATCGCGGGATGCGCAGCAAGAGGGTTAAAGGCGAGCCGCCTCGGCGGCGAGTAATTTTTTTAAACTTTCCTCACTACATTAAAGCCCGTGCAACGCCGGGCCACGCAGCTAGTGACTAATATGAGGAAAAAAATGAGTACTTTCCCGACTAGTAAAAGTAAAAGTATTGTTAATTTCACTTAGTAGTTATACTGATAATTACACTAGTTCATATTCGAAAAAACAAATATTGGGTCAATCATTGTAATGAAATTACTGCGTTGCATTGATTTGGGTTATTGTAAGGGTTGGCTTTTTGCCGCAGAAATCGGTTTCTGCCGACAAAAAGACACTGCTATGACGAAGCTAAGGGCAAACAGCTACAAATTACAGCCGTACAACAGGAGCTGAAGCGGAATTGTAAACAAATGCTGAAGAGCTCTCAGTTAGATCATAAAAAGAACGTAGTTTCATTCTTGCTTTTGGAGCATCTGACAGAAATAGCCGCTACCAAACTGCTGGCAAACAAACTTATATAAAAGTTGGGTATATCTTCACACTGGTAACAAAACATACTTTACCCTAATCTATTATCTCCACGCTTTTTAAGTATTGCGGTACCCTGTTTCCGGACCTCTCTTTGCTGCCCTAAAATATTTTTAGCTGCAAGTATTTTCAGCTAGAGTGAAGATATACTCAGTTTCTGTATGAGGTAATTTAAGCGAAATTGTAAACAAATGCTGAAGAGCTCAGTTAGATCACAAAAAGAACGCAGTTTCATTCTTGCTTTTGGAGCATCTGACAGAAATAGCCGCTACCAAACTGCTGGCAAACAAACTTATATAAAAGTTGGGTATATCTTCACACTGGTAACAAAACATACTTTACCCAATCTATTATCTCTACGCTTTTTAAGTATTGCGGTACCCTGTTTCCGGACCTCTCTTTGCTGCCCTAAAATATTTTTAGCTGCAAGTATTTTTAGCTAGAGTGAAGATATACTCAGTTTCTGTATGAGGTAATTTATCTGCAACTCGGCTACAGCTATTCCGACTGATGAGCCCAAACAAGGCCAAAACTGCAGCCTTAAAATGCTGTAAAAGAGCTGTTCTTTATTGCTTGCAATTCTGACTTAGCTCTGTTTGTGAGATGATATTTTACCATCTTAGCTTTATTGAAGTATAATCTGTCTGGTGCAACAAAACAATATTGTGATGCATTCATTACAAAACAAGAAATTCCTACTTTAATGCACATTGAAAAGGCATTTTCTATTAACTGAAAACTATTTATTACTTTATTCAGTATGATTTTGTTCATTTTGCTCAGCTTTATTATCTGCAAAGGATTAATTTATTTTTAGTTGCGGAAATATTTTTTTTGTTTTTGAGCAATACCTTTTGCATTATATTATTTTATTTTCTCGGATTATTTATGACAAAAATTCTTATAATTTGCTAATTATATATTTTCCGGTGTTTGATAAGAAACATTACACTTTGTTTATGCCATTTTTCTACTGGGTTTATCGATATGAATTTATTAGTTTACTTTCTGAAATGTAAATTTATGCTTCAATTTAACATTATATTTGCTGCAATTAGTTTTTAAATTCGTAAACTATGCATGTAGCGACAAATGAGCATGCAGCAAAAATCCTTCAAATTTTACCAGAGGCAAAGCGGTAGTGGGTATCGATTGTATGCAATATGTTTTGCATACAGTTGTTTTGAGGAAACAAGAAATATTTTTTTTAGTATGCATTGCGCCAAGGGGATTCCCGCAGCAGAAAAATGCGTCTATAATACATGCAATTATTGAGTGAATCATAACAATGTTTGTTCGCCTTAGTTTCCCCACGAAAATAATCATTTACTACAAATTAAAACCAAGTATACCCCCCCCCCCCCAGATCAATGATGCACTCCTCTCCAAATACTACAGAGATCCCCAAGAGTACGAGTGCCCCTCACCCGAACACCTCCTCCACTGAAAAATTCAATGGCGCAGTCTGCGCCATGACCCTCCCCCTCCACCTGATTAAATTTGAAGTGAAAGTTTCAAAATGAAAAACAGTAGAGCCCGCTTAACGAAATAGCCATTTTGGGACATTGAAAATATATTGTATTAAACGGGATATTCTTTTAACCGATATTTTAACAAGCGGACTCGACTGTATTCTGTAGAACCCATTTCACAGGTTTTTAATAACACTTGACATCCTAATATGAGACTTGACACACAAGAGTAAAAATATACAAAGAATAAATGGATTTCTGGAAGGAAAAAAAAAGAAAAGAAATAAAAGCCAATTTTTCCCTTGCACTTGTTTTATTTCAGTTCTTAGAACATGATTCAAAATGTCAAAATATTTTCTTATTTTCAAAAAAATCGAATAGAAGTATGCTGGGGAAAAAAGAAGAAAGAAAAGGAAAACATATATAAAAAAAAAAAAAGGATTTGTTGCACAAATGCTTTTTAAAGTTAGACAGCTTTAAAAGGACAGATAAAATTCCATTTACCATTTCTTCATTGTTTTTCGTGATAGAATTCTTCTATGTGTTAAAATTTTTAATAATGTTGATTAAGGTCAATAAGTAACGAATTCTATTGATCAATAGCAAGTTTTTTTCATTTTATTTTTAATCCTTAAGAATATATGAAATGTTTAGAACTTTAACGAAATGTTATGATAGAAATTTATTCGCCGAGTTCCGAGATAAATACAAATTAAAATAACTTATTCTTCTCGAAATAAACGAATTAAAGTAACAATTCTTCATACTACAGAGATCCAAATTTAAATGCTCTGTACTTTAAGCAATATAATTTTTCTTTTTCTAAAAACTGCCATTGTGATATCAGAGTACATTTATGCTGTACTACGGATATTTGGAAAATAACTTTTGCAGAATAAAATAAAATTACCCACACGATTGGAAGTAGAAAAAATTTAAAAAAACTTTTTTTCAATTATAAATTGCAAAAAAATCAAATAATTTTCCATAAAAATAGCAATTTCTTACCTTTTTTAAGTTATTCGAACTCCATCTGTCATTGCATTCCGTCATCTGTCAAAACTAAGCAATGTTGTCATGAAAAGTGCCGCCAGCTAGCGCTCAAGTGGCAGAATTAGGAAGCTCGGCTGTTTCTTCATTTTAGGTAGGGACTTCAAAAATTGTGGTAGCCAGTAAGTACAGCGACATCTAGTGGAGCCATGTCCGAACTGATGCTAAAATAACGCTGTACTGAGAAAGGATGAGAACTCCGCTAAATTTTACGTGTAATGTAGTTGTTTAAAAAAAAAAAAAAAATGGCCAGTGAAAAGAATTACGATGAACTTTTATATCCTCTTTTATGCAGCGAGGGAAATATCGTACACTTTTTTGACAGGATCTTTGACTTTTTAGATAGAAGGTTAAATAAGCTTTAATATCTCGTAATCTTTAGATGTAATTGGATACTCAATGAAATTGCCTTTAAAATTTCTTATTCTTTTTATTTTAGGACAGATTTCTTCAAAATCAAACGTGAAGAATCATCTGTGTTAGGACTACTTCCTGGGGAAGCCGAGAAAATTGTTAGATCTGTAAGTTTTTCTTTTGTTTAGTTGTTTTATTTTGTAGCCCACCACAGCAGTATAGTTTCTTTTTAAATAATTCTTTGTGCAATTTCTCACCAAGATTTTATTTTGAGCATGCTAATCAGTTTTTATTTGATTATTCATTAAAAGATGAGTACCTTATTAGAAAATGTTTAAGGGAGGCTACTAAGTTTGCAAATGACTGTAGTTGAGGCAAGCCTATCCTGGTCGTGTTTCATGATGTGATTACAATCTGGGTAGCCTTCATAATGCTGCCTGATTAGGCTCGCCCATAGATAGAAATAGAAATAGGACTACTAGATAGCTGATTGAGTCCACACACACACTCTGCACGGGTAACAGCATAACCTAGAAATCTCGTCAGGTGTTCCCCTTGTTAGACTTATTTACTGCTTTTAGCATTAGAGTCGATGAGGATACTTGCAGGGGTCTGGCCAGAGAAAATTCGGGTCCGTTAACGGACCCTTCACAAAAATACGATCAAGCAAAACGGACCTTTCACAAAAATACTATCGAGCAAAACGGACCCTTCACAAAAATACGATCAAGCAAAAGGGACCATTCACAAAATGCTAATCAAACAAACGTGCATTTCACACATGATTCATTCAAAAAGCAAATCTGAAATCAAAATAATGCACAGCATATTTCTGTGTAAAAGCCCATAACTTTTGGGCCTTTTCTGAAATTAAAGAAGGGAATCGTTTATCCGCCAACTTTGCGAAAAAAAAGGTCGGCACTTCCTGCCTGGCCCTGCGATGCTAAGGCAAGCAAAAATCTTTAGTGCAAAATGTAGCACTTTTTGTTGGTTTCTTTTAAAGAAATTAACAACTTAAAAAAGGTAGTTGTTTTGCTTTAATGGTTCTGCTTGTTTGTTTTATCATATGCAAATCAAAGTGGCTTGCTGTGATGTTGCTGTTATAGATTTCTCTGGAAGTGCAGAGTAAGGATTTTTCTCCCTGCTATGAACTTAAACATAAAGAAAATAATAATAATAGCAATTATCAGCGGAATGAACTTAGAACTGCAAACAGATAACTGGGGTGGAGAAAAAATGGGATTGCTTCTGGGTAGAGCGATCAGCTATTTAAAATTAAAATTATCTCCATCTGACGTCTTGGTGCGATGTTTTGACCTTATTTTGGCAGAAAATTATCTGTTTTTTTTTTTTTTTTTTAATTTCATTTATTTATTTATTTTTTAATGCTTACAAGGGTGGTGTTTTAGTTATATTCAGGAATTATTGTATTTTTGCGTCTTTTAATATTAGAAGTCTGGTATTGTTTGTTTTGCTATGTTTCCCTACCGTATTTTTTCCTCCGAATTTTTGGCGAATATGTCGGTGATTATTAATGACATTCATCATATCTGTACCTCAGAACCAGACTAACGTAAGTCCACTTTCGTCATTTTTCAATAGAGGGGAAAAACGATGTATTCGACAATCGTTTTTCCCCTCTACCGAAAAATGACGAAAGTGGACTTACGAAGTCTGGTTCTGAGGTACAGATATAAACCTGATGAAATGCAGCTCTAAAATTTTTGACTTTAATAAATTATTAAAAATCGTTTTTATATTTATGATGCTTTCATTTTGAAAAAAGCGATCTCTGCATCCGATATGGAAATCGAATTTTACTTACTTTTCAAGCTAATTACTCTTTATTATAGGAGGCAAATAAATGAAAATTCGCGTTATTTTTTGCTCAGATCATTATTTTAAATTTTTTAAAGCAAAATTAACTGTTCTTTTATTAGTCTAAATGTTAAACGATCGCTCCATTTTAGTTTTGCATTAATTGTGGAAACAGACATTAATAATATGTTTACTATAGACCTTTGAAATGCAATTGTGAAGAAAATTCACCAAAAAAAATTATTTTATGTTCCGTTTTTATGCTTTTGATGTCACTTGAATGATCACTTTGAAAACTGCAATCTCTTTGTATCCACTACAGGAATCTGACTTTTCGCATTTTTGATATTTAATATGCTTTTTTTAAGAGGAAAATAAATGAAATTAATTTTTATTTTTTATTAAATTAAAAAAAAAAAAATTTTTGCGGGTTTTTTTTTTTTTTCAAAATTGTTTGATTTTCACAAAATTGTTTGATTTTTCACAAAATTATTTAGTTTTTCACAAAAAACGGACCCTGTGAAAAATCCTGGACAGACCCCTGACTTGCAATCTTTAAAAAATAATTAAAAATAACTACTTCGCCATAAATTATATTAAATGACCGGTTTTTAACTGTATGACTTTATATTTGTCTGCTGATAATTGCAAAATTGTGTGAAATATCATTGTAGTATAAAATCAAAATCTTTCTGTCTATAAATTAAATTTTTGAAGTTCTTCTCACTTTACTGTTTTATATTTCAGCTATTCTGTAAATATATGACTCAATCTGCAAATCATGAGGATGAAACAAATTTGCAAGAGGATTCTGTTCCTATAGGTATGTTTTGAATTCTTCTATAAGATGTCTATAATAACTACATTGAAAGGTGTAAAATGTATATTACATCTTGTTGTAATTTGAAAAATATCAGCAAAAAATGATATGTTTAAAAATTCAAATTGGTTAAGAGACCTTATGTGTACAAATTACAGCTTTTCTCGTAATTTACAGAAAATGATTTAGCATAAAATGATTCTAAAGGTTAAAATTTGTCTGTGTGTATTTTATTGAAAATATATTTTTAAAAATAAACCATTCCGTAAAAATTAGACTGCATCATTGATCGTCGTCAATAATCAATTTGAGTACATCTCTAGCGCACATGTGTTAGTCATAATGATTAAAACCAACCCCTTATGTATTAAGTATTTATTAATGTAGTATGAATTATAAATTTTTGTTGTAAAATTAGTTTTTCAATTTTAGAATCTTAATTAAATTTAATTGCTTACATCTGAAACCAATAGAATTTAGCAACTCTGTGGCTTAATATGCTTAAAACCTTTCTTCAGAAAAAGGGTGAAGTAGTGAGCTCTGGTTATTGACCTATGCTTATGAGTAAGATGAGCCTGAATAGAAGTAAGCTTATATTTCAAATTACAATAAATTACAAGGTTAAGTCAGTTTCAAAGTAAAATTAGGTTGACTAGGAGCTCTTACTAGATGTGCATTGTGTGAAATTCTTTGATTTTAACATAATAATAATAAAAAATATCTGTTAAATTTGAAACATGCCACACGAGTTTGATTAAAAAAAAAAAATTAAATAACTAACAAAATTTCTCCACTGGTTTTCAAACTCTATTGTTCATTATGAAACCAATTTTCTTTCTTAGAAAAAGTTTTGGAGCAGCTTGGTTGAATGTAATATAATTTTGCTCCAGGTGAGCCTTGAAAAATGGCTAAATTTTCACTTTTATCTCCAGTTATAATTGATGGAGAGAAATGGAACACACATCTTCTTTTTCAGAAAAAAAACTCTTTCCACCGATACATAATATTAGGAGGTGTGGGTTCTTTTTTGACCCTGAATTTGGTGAAGTATGAAATTTATGCTTAAAAAATTAATTCAGGAAAAAAATTTATTCGAAATTAAGAAAAAAGGCTCTGAGGTGCGAATCTACGGGGCTTGAACTAATTTTGTACCAAGTTTTAAGTCTGTAGGTGCTATGGGGCCGCCTGGACGCAGACCAGCCACAAACATCCTTTCACAATATTTTTGAGCTTACTTTTTTTTTAATATATAGAGAAAATGTAAAGCTAGGAAATGTCCATAAATGACTTTTCTTTAAAATCCCCTTTCTGAAAAAAACATATGTTTGGATACCACTGAAAGATTTAAAAAAATTCAAAGTGTGTTAATACACAAGTGTATTAATATAAAGAAATAATGGTTAAACTTATGTAATTTTAGTAAGTTTAATTTTGTAAAAGTTATGTAAAAATGGCTGAAAAACCTGGAATAGTTGGGGAATTTTGTTGAAAACCTGAAAAACCTATTTTCTAAGTTGATGGCCACTGTGCTTCAGCTCGGTTATTGTCTATTCCAGACTGATGAGTCCATAATAAGGATAAAATTGCCACCTCTGGATAGCATAACTGGGCTGTTTGTGTATTGCATGAACTACTCAAATGTTATGAAAGTGATTTTGTGTCAATAATGGCTATGAAATATTTAATTACTTCATTAGTAATGCTTTTATATAAGCTGTTAAATGTTTCTCCCGTGGGCAGAATGTTTTTTTTTTAGTGTTTTGATGAAATAGCTAATGTATTATATACCTAATTAGTATCTTAAAATATCTGTACTAATAATGAAAGCTGAAGGTGGGTCTGCCTTTCTTCGTTTCCGCCCTTCCTTCGTTCTGTCTGTCTGTCTGTGAAGCAGGTAGGGCCAAAACGGTTTGGTCGATTTTCTTAAAATTTGGCACAAAATTGGTTTGTAGTAGGGTGGTGTGCACCTTGAAGCGTTCTTTCGAAAATTCTATTTTGGTCTTTTCCTATTTAAATTCTTAGCTCGTTTTTCATACAAATTTGACAAAATAAGGAAGAAATATTTCATATACATTTTCAAATTTTATGTCATTAGAAAGCTTAAAATTTTCTGTTTAAAATTATATCAGTTTGAAGTCTCTCCAAGCATTAGAAGAGCTGTAACAATTGCTTTTAGAATCCCGGAACTCAAGGCTTGCCTTCAGTGGCGTAACTTCGTACCCGCAAGACCCCGCAATGCGGGGGGGCCCAAAATTGGTAGGGGCCCAAAATAAATTCGACCTTTTTTTTTTACAATTATGAATTCGATTGCATTTATTTGGTCCGCGAGGCCCCAAAGCTGTTTTCTTTCGATTTCCACGTTCGCGAGGGACAAGAGTTTTCTCCACGCGATAATGTTTTCATTCCCCAGATAAAACACTCCGCGTTCGACTGGTGTTCTCCCTTCCGTTCGTGTGCCTTGACAAGGTCATAAGGTCACAGGGAAAGAAAGGTAGCAGGTGGTCAATTATCCATACCGTACCACCACAATACTTCCAAGAGGGCAGTTTCCAGTTTGGAAGAGCCCAAAGCGAAGTAGGAGAGAAGGGGCAGGGGGAGGATAAGCAGGGCTTGATTACTGAATAAGGCCGTGGCCAAGGTCCCCCCCCCCCCCGCTCTTTAGGGGCCCCCAAACGGCTAATATTGTTTCCGTTTCAGTCTATGACAAAAATTTATTCGGCCAAACTTTAAAATTGTAAAGCTTGAAAGCAGGGGCCCAAAAGAAGTTTTTGCCCTAGCGCCCCGAGAAATCTCAATCAGGCCGTGAGGATAAGCCCTAATCTAAGCATAGAATAGGCCCATTAAAGGACCCCCACCTTTAGTCTGTGGGCCGAAGGCAGAAAAGATGCTTAGAAACATGGTTTCGTTTGCCAACTTCAGGGACTACAAAATGTGATATTTTTCTGAATCCTTAGAGTCTACAGATGAAAAAAACACAATGTTCCCGAAAAAATATTGTCTCATTAGTTTTTTACAGGCCATTAAAGATAGATGGCAAAATATGCGAAAATGGAATTCTAGGGGCTGATAATTACGTTAAATATCATTATATATGTGTCTGTCTCTGCCTATATATTTATATGTACATATAGATGGATATATAGATACTGTTTGATATTCTTTTCGGCGACCTTCCTCGAATTCGCGCATGCGTCAGGTCTCAACCGATTTTATGAAACAGGGGGTGATTGTGATAAGAGAGATAAGGAATGAGAAGGGATTTTTCTTTGTTTTGTTTTTTTCGTTACATTCGTATATTTGAGGTGTTGATTTGTGTTGGTGTTTTTTTTTTTTTTTTTTTTTTGCTCTTCCTTATCATTTCTATAAAAATAAAATAATATCGGAGTACGTGGAAATGCTGCTATCGTGCATTTTCGTAATCAAGCTGTCTCCCTTTTTAAAATAGAATCATTCAACGTTGCTTGACAAAAATAGAGAGTTTTTCCGAAATTTCTCGTTTTTTCATAATATACACCTGGAAAATTATTGAAAATTCGACAAATATGCGTAGAAACACTGTTATACGAAGTTTGTTTAGCTTGAATTTTTATTTTAAACCAATTTTCCCCACCATTTCCGCGATTTTTCGAGAAACCCAAAATTTGCTTCCCCCTCCCCCCCACCTTTAGCTCACCCCCCAGGGTCGGGGACTTTCAGTATATTAACTTACTAACTACCCCTAATTCTGTAGTCAAATACTCTCGCATATTCCATGCATTCTATAATGTATTCATTGACTGGATTATATAGTGCCATTAATGAAACAACAAGATTAAGAACAAGCGGAAATGTGGATTGATACATTTTTGTGATTTTCTTAGTAACTGAATCACAAAAGACGTGAAATAAGTATATTATGACTTATTAATATATTTTGCAACATAAAATCGTATGAAAAAGAAAAACTAGGGTAGAAAACCTGTTTATTGAAATTTTAAATTGCAAATATTTTGTGCAACAGCGCCACCTATAGACAATTTTTGTTGTGAATGAGCCAACAAGCTAAGGAATATAGTCCCTATTTCAGTTACTAATTAAAACTTAATGAGACAAGGTCTACTTGCGAACATTGGATTTTTCGATTGAGTACATCACTATTATTTGATTTCAAGCAAGTTCCCGTAGTCCCTCAAATTGGTAAACGAGCTTGAACGATATCGGTGCTTGGCCCACAGACTATAGGTCCTGTCATGATCTTAATGGTTTCATTTAAAATTTTAAATTACATTTATTAAAGCACATCATACAATATGCATTACTTTTAAAAGCTCAAAATTGACGGAAAAAGTCACGAATCATATTTGGCGACGATTGACGTCGTTCAAAACTTACTTATTCGTGGTAACAAATCAGTCCCTTATATACAAGGGCGGATCCAGAAATGTTCCAAGGGAGGGGCGATTGAGTTTTTTTTCTTATTTGCCCATTTTTTTCTCCATGCACCCTTGTTAACACACGTTGGTTACAAATGTTTTGGTCTTCCATTTCGAAAAATTTCCAGATCAGAGCTCCAAATAATCACCCTTTCTCTTAATATCAACTAAAACTCCCTTTTTTGAACTTCAAAATCTAAGAACCGCTGTGGAAGAGTCCCTCAAGGGAGGGGCGATCGCCCCATCGCCCCTCCCTTGTTTATATATCTCCATATATTATTTCTCTAAGCCGAATCCTATACCCGGTCGAAACTCGCTCATTTCTTTATCGAATTGCAAGAAAATTTATGATTTTGAAGCTTATCCCGCGGGCTATTGACGAAAATTAGACCCACCCTCTAAAAAGTGTCGGTTCGTTTTTTATTCGAACTTCAATTTTTGGGCACAAAATTGACTCTATCTAGCGAAATAATTGTCGTATCGTCTCCATTTCGATTTCATTCGAAAGATTAAAAAAAATGCGTTCTTTAGAACGTTTCTCCGCTAGCGCCGCGTAACGAGAATCTCGAAAATCCACGTTTAAGCGACTTATAAGCGATTAAAGTTTGAGGAAGTTAAATTTTTTGCTCAACTGTCAAAATCGTTACATTGTTGTTCAAATCAATTTTAAATGCGACATTTCAAGCCAAGGCTTAGCTCGGTAAACCTTAATTGTAACTTCTATTGTTTCAAAATACTATGGTAGTTTTGCGATAACGTTAGTATTTAGTTTAGTAGTAGCCTTGGGTATTTGATTTTAATACAGGGTATCACTTTTGTAGTAGTTGTAAAAGTGAACGTGTCTTTGATCTCTTTGAAAAGTTGTCAGAACGACGGCAGTAGATGGCGATGTTGTGCAAATGAAGCCAATAAAAATTGTCGTATTAAATTTTAAGTTTAGAGGGTTTTTTTTTTTTTTTTTTTTTGCGGAATTCCGCACGGGTCACCTAGTCCTATATGTATTTACACAAGCTATTTCAAATTTTTCCAGGGGAGCGGGGGCAAACACTGCATATACAATATAAATTGCACCAAAAATGACAAAAACCACGCCCGCTTACATGTAAATTGATTTTTCAAAGCCGGGAAGGAGAGGAATTGACTCCCCCCCCTCCCCCAAATGACGGGCCTGTGACTTTATAAGTATTGGTTTTCTGAAAAACAGTAATAGTTAATTCATGTTCTAGAAATAAAGCTGCAACAAAAAATGTCTAAACTGGTTCTTATTTAATCTCTATATCTCCTACACTAACTCCTTTCGATCACGACTGCAAGCTATGTAGCAAAAACAATAAACACTCAAATTTATAAGATTTAATTAAAATTTTGAAAAATCAAACGTTATTCAAAATAACAGCGTAAAAAACGCAATATTACCGTATTTTTCGCCGTGTAAGACACACCCAATTTTAAATTAAATCCCCCAATTTTAATTAATCTTAAATTTATGCCGTATAAGACGGTGCGTCTTATACGGCAAAAAATACGGTATACAACAATGTCGTTCCACTAAAAGTTGCTCTTTGTGAAACATCGCCAAAAGGGGATATCAAGCCATAAAAGACAGCGACGCGAAACGAAACCGCGCGAACTGGCGCTCTTTGATCAAAAATAAAGAATGAGAATATCTGAAACGCCTGGCGGATTGATACAATGTTCGATTTTGATTTTATATTAAGTCACACAGCGAAAAAAGTGAGTGATTCAAAACGTATTAATATATTTTGAAATGTAAAATCGAGTAAAAAAGTAAAATTATGGTTGAAAAACTGTTTATTAAAATTTTAGATTGCAAATATTTTGTGCAATAGCGCCACCTAGGAACAACGTCTCTAGTGAAAGAGTGACCAGGCCAAGGAAAAGAGTTCGTGTTTCAATTACTAATTAAAACTTAATGAGATAAGTTCCGCTTGGGAACATTGGATTTTTCGATTGAGTACATCAATATTAATAGATTTCAAACAAGTTCTTGTAGTCCCTAAGATTGGTAAACGAACCTGAACGATATTTGCACTTGGCCCACAGACTACTTGTGGCGTGGGACAAAATCATAGACTATATATAGAAAATTATGACGAAATATGATGTTTTAAAAAATATATAAATGTAACTCAGTAGCAAAGCGAAATTTGCGGTTGCAGCATTACTCGCCTCGAATGCAGTACTCAAAGGGCCCTGATTACTGAACAAGGCCTTAGCCAAGGGCCCCCCAGCCCCGCTTGTTAGGGGCCACCAAATGGTTAATATTGTTTCAGTCTATGACGAAAATTGTTTCCGCCAAAAGTTAAAATTGTAAAGTTTCAATGCAGGGGCCCCAAAGAAGTTTTTGCGCTAGCGCCCCGGGTCCCTGATCATAACCCTTAATCCAAGCATAGAATAGGCCCATTAGAGGATCCCCACCTTGTTAAGTGGGTCAAAATTATAGAATATGTAGAAAATTATGACGAAATATGATTTTTTAAAAAATACATATATGTAATTAAATTGCACCCTTATGCACTGAAAGCTGTTGTGCAAGCATATGTAAGGGACAAAATTTCTTCATGTGGGATTTTACCCGGTGGGGGGAGGCGGGGGAGAGAATTTGCTGGGCTATTTTTGGAAATAATACTTTTCCTTGTAATATTAGGTGGACCGGAAAGTAATGTCGTTTCTGGGCATGCCAATACTTGATTGTCATTTGTCAGCTCATTGTTTGGTTCAGAGGCGTACCAAAGACATTGTGAGGTTATAGTGATTTCTTTACTTATAGACAATTGAATTACAATTTTTTTTTTGTAATTTTGGGTAAAATGGCCAGCCAAATACCAGAAGAGGTACACATCCGGCATTGCATGCTCTTTGAGTTTCGCAAGGGAAATAACGCAACAGTTGCTACCAAAAACATTTGCGATGTTTATCCAAATGCACTGGACATTCGTAAATGCCAAAAGTGGTTTTCCAAGTTCAAATCGGGTAATTTTGATCTTTCCGACTCGTATCGATCAGGAAGACCATCAACGTTAGACAACGACGTGTTAAGGGCGGAAGTGGAAGCAAATCCGTGTCAGACGATCGAGGAATTGTCAGACAGTCTCAACCAACCTTGGTCGACCATCCAAGAACATTTGAAGCAGATTGGGAAAGTAAGCAGAGCAGGTGTTTGGGTCCCGCATAATCTGTCCGAACAGAATAAGGCTAACCGATCAATCACATGCAACTTATTGCTTCAACGACACAACACAGAAGCGTTTTTTGATCGCTTGATCACAGGAGATGAGAAATGGGTCCTGTATGATAACCCAAAACGCAAAAGGCAGTGGCTCTCTCCAAATGAAATCCCTCGGAGTACTGCTAAGCCAGGTTTACACCCCAAAAAAGCGCTTTTGTGTGTTTGGTGGAGTATTCGCGGCATTGTTCATTTTGAATTACTGAAACCTGGACAAACTGTTACTGCAGACCTCTACAGCGAACAGTTGCAGCGAGTCAATCAATCTTTAATTGAAAAGTGGCCAGCGATTGTCAACCGAAAAGGCGTCATTCTCCAACATGACAATGCACTGCGCAAGGCGAACTCTAGAAAAAATTAATGAATTGGGGTGGGAGGTGCTGCCTCATCCACCATATTCGCCCGATGTTGCACCATCGGATTTCCACTTATTCCGAGCGCTGCAACACTTTTTAAGTGGCAAAACATTTGCAAATTTGGATGATATCCAAAATGCCATCTCTAGATATTTTGCCGAAAAACCAGTTAATTTTTATCGATCAGGGATTGAAAATTTACTCACTAGATGGCAAAAGGTTATTGACAATGATGGGGAATACATCATTGATTAAAAATAAAGACTCGTTAAAAATGTATGTGTTTGTATTTAGCGTAAGAAAACGACATTACTTTCCGGTCCCCCTAATAGTTTGAAATTACACCTGAAATTATGTAAAAACGAGTTCAAATATCAAAAGTTCATGTAAATGAGAAAGTTTTTCATCGGATTCGTTCATGTGGCAAATGTACGTTGATTTATTTATTTTATTCTAGTTATTTGTTTGCTCATTTTTCCAATTTTTGTCCAATGTAATATTTTTATTCATGCCTTTTAACATCTACAATTTTCTTCTGTGTCTTCGTATATGTGACGACATTTTACGAAAAAGTCATGAGTGCGTAGTTCGGCTCGAATATCTGCTTTTCAATTGATGTAAAAAAATTCAAACTAACATTTTTCAGTTTTGTTGCAGCAGTAACTTTATTATCAATTCGAGTAGTTGTACATTTCTATCACTGTAGTGCCATAAACAACCTCATTGAAACCTCTAACAAATGACGTATGCATATTCAGTGACTTTTGCAATTTCATGAACTTCTAGAATATTGCTCTTTAAAAATATTCTCATTACTGTGACACGGCAAATTTCTACTGTTATAAAATTTTTAGAACGTACGCATGGGATAAAATATGTGTACGGTAAAGCAAAAGTAATTTCAAATCTATTTTGCTACTTACGGGTATTCTTGTTTTAAATCATGGTTTAAATCACTTGGAATTTAATCAATGTATATTATATGTATATTTTATGTATATATGTAGTTATGTGATGCATAAATCAAAGTTTAAATTGCATTGAAGCATGTTGTTTTATTTTGGCTAAGAGTTGGGTAAAATTTAAACCAATTTGAAGTTGTCAAGTACGTCTGTCAACAGAGTATAAAGTAACCTTTTTGCATTTTAATTCTCCAATAGGGAAGTGAAGTACAGTATTTGTCTGTTTGTAATTTTATATTTTGTCCCCCTTCAGTATCTGCACCTAATTTTCTTTTCTCCCCCTCCCTCCTCTCAAAAAAAAAAAAAAACGAATTTTAAAATTTTTGGCCGATTCCTTTATTACACTTACAGTCTTAATTCGTTCTTTACTTTCATCACCTTTCATACTACATTGTAGATTTATTACGAAAGTCAAGAAACCTAAAATATAAAAAATGAATAAGAAACATAAAAACCTGATATGAGTTTTAAATTTTTTCTGATTTTTTTTTTTTTCAAAATTTTTGTTTCTTTTTTTATGTGTGTGTGGGGGGGGGAGGCAATCATATTTTCTGCGGGGGGCCCTAAATTTGAAATTACGCCACTGCTTGCCTTGAGCAAACGAAAAGATTTTAAGTGATTAAGCTCGAGAATAAAATTTAAAAATAATGATGAAATGAGTTATTTTATCAACGGAAATTAACCTTTCATGTTGTTACCATGGTTATATTTTTATAGCTTTTATTTGTTTTGTTCTTTTTCCCTTAATAATTTTTTAAATGAATTCGTTTTTGTAGCTATATAAACTCCAAGCCTTATTAAAATAAGTTAAAAGAAATATTTTAACTTGAAAAAAACTTTCTGCTTTTATTTTCTCGGTTTTTAAGGAATTAAAACACGGTAAATTATAAAAATATCGTATAAATTGTGGTATTGCAATGTTTTTCTAAAGTGTTTCATTTTGGAAAATGTAATATTTTGTTTTTAAAGCTAGGAAGGAAAACTTCTTTCTCCTTTTAGACTTTAGTAAAATTTCTGTTGGTTTTTGTAAGCAACAAAATTGTTCTTATTTTCTTTTTGGCTTATTTTTCTATCATACTTTTAAGAAATTATAGTTGAATTATGACTAAAATTGAGTATTCTTTCTGCAGTATCAATTTATTGACAAATGACCTTTTAATTTTATACCATGGGCAAAGCCGTGCGGGTACCGGTCGTATGTATATAAAATGTGTTTTTGATTATTTTTCTAAGTCTAGATTTAAGCTAAGAGTCTTGTCATTTAAATGCATTGTTTTTATGGTAGATAAAAAATTCTGTCTTTAAGTTTTTGTATTTCTGTTTTGTCAGATTTTGTTGCTGAAGAAGTAGTGACAACTGCAGAAGAAGATGAAGAGTCAAGCATGTTGGTGGATCAAAGTGCTGCTTTAGTTGATGATATTAGTACCAGACTGTCTGAGGGAAACAAGAGATGTGATGCTCAATTGTAAGGCACAGTAGTTATTTTTTTTATATTTTACTTTCAAATAAATGTAGCATTACTTTAATTTTGATGTCTAACATCGTTTTGTAAAGTATTTAAAAAATGCTTTATATACGCTGTCTGACTTTTGGCTGATGGTGCCCTAATTAAATACATGTATCCAACATTTGGGGTTTCTGGAATTGGCCGAGTGCATGGGAACAAATGGAATGTGACGCTCAGAAAAGAAGAGGGACTTCATGTGTAGCATTAGGAATGGACACTTATCTTGGTGCAGAGTCTTAGCTCAAAAATGATTGTCAAAAGCAAGCAATGTTCATAACTTGCAGATAAATGTTGTAGAAAGAATCTTAGTCAAAGGACGCTAATAAATGCATAACTTGAAATGCAAAAATGATCTTCATAACCATTACTCCCAAAGAGTTTATAAATGTATATTTTTAAAATATTAAGTTAGCCTTTGAAAGGATATTTATTAAAAATTACTGGTTTTAATCCTTTTTGAGAAATTTCTGGTTGATCAGAAGCTGAGCATAGCTTTCATCAAAGATAGAAAAGTAAGAAATCTGCGGTGATTCTTAGGCTAACTTTGTAATATATATGCATGAACTTGACAGTAAGATTTTGTTCCAATGATTGTTTCCCGTGCTCCACTGGTGATGCGCTTTTCCTCTAGTTCCACTCTAGAGATTTCTACCTGTGGGGCTAACTCATTTTCACTTTCATTTGTATAAATGTCTTATTAACTTTATTTAATGTTATGTAGATCCAGAAAGCAGATTGCAACTTTTATGCAATTGTAGTATCATGATAACTTATTTTCTGATTTAAAACTGACATTCAAATTGTTAGCTAAGAGCAATTAATGCGTGATTAATCTAACTAATACTTGCATCTCTATCATTAACTGAAAGTGTATTTTCATGGAAATCTCGGGTGTCAAAGGGAAAAAAATATGTGTTAGCATTATATTTTCAAAACATAAATGTTTTCTTTTTTTAGAGAACCTGATGTTAAATTTATGGATCCTGACTCTTACAATGGTGCTCGCTATGAGGACTACTGTTGGGCTCAGACCATTAAAGATATTGACTTACGTATCAAAGTGAGTATTTGAGAAAGTTTTTTAAATTTTTAATAGGACTTGTTTCTTTAATTTTGTTTAGTATCTTATATCGTGAAATTATAAAATCCAAGTTATGACTTAAAGTCTATATATTAATATATTTTGATTCAATGTATTCTACTTTTTCAATTGTTGAAAAATAAACTCTAATTAACAGTGAAATTTCAAACAATTTCTTGGATTACTTTAAGCCAGTGGTGGCCAACCCGCGGCACGCGTGCCACAATGTGGCACGGCAGAGCAGTAACAGTGGCACGCGAAGACTTCTTGAAAAAATTCCAAAATTGAAGGGAAAATGTCGACCTCAACAATATTGATAAAAACTAAAACCCTTGAACTGATAAATATAATGATATTACGACGATTAAGTGTCAGGAGGCTGGCTCACAAATTGTCTTAACTACAATATTGCCAAGTACTTAGCGTTAGCTTCGGACATCCAACGATAGCTGTGGTGATTCGGGTCACGAATGAAATTTTCGATGCTGCAGAATGGATTCTTGATCTGCAATAGTTTCAGCTATGGGTGATGAAATTTTTTAAAAAGTTAACTCTGCAAGTAAAATTAAGAAACCAGACTGGACAAAATTCGGCATGGTTGCACAAATGAAGATATTTAAATTGTTTTGGTTACATTACTTGAAAATTATTTGGGAAAAAAACTTCAAAAGTATCATTGAATTATTTATCACAAACTCCTTGCCAAAGAATGAGACCTTTTCTCTGCTTGTGACCCTGTAGAGTTCACTGTATTAACAAACTACTAATTAGAGCTCTGAATGTATTGTGAACTTTCCCAGGAGAAAGAGGAGAGCATGGCAAGTTACTCCTTCATTGAAATATGCAATAGCTATCCAAAGGAAAAATAGTCATGAGATTTTAGAATTTTAGCGAGTGTGTTTTTAAAATGTCCGGAAGGAAAGCAATAAGGACTTGCTACTTAGGAATGAAGAATAGCAAATGAATTCAGCTATGTCATCGCTTATTATTCGGCGTTTCAGTAATTTGAATATAAGATAGTGCAAAAAAAAAGTTTCCTAAACCAGTAAAGGCCTACCTTCTTTTATGATGAAACTTCAGTTTCTTTCTCTCCACTTTGAAGAAAAGAGAATAAAACATTAAATTTAATACTGAAAGTATCAACCCAAATTTAATAATTTTCCAATGATATATGGAGAAATGTTTACACACATTTTAAGTATACATTCAGTGTGAGGTTTGATGATTTTCAGGATCATAAAAAAATGTTGATCTGTTCAAATTCTTTGTCTATTTTTCTGCAAGACACTACTTGTTACCCTTCTGAAAAAAAAAAAAAAAAAATCAGAATTACCGCCCTTTTGCATTGGTAATCAAATATAAGAGCTTACTTCAACAGAAAGTGATCCACATTAGATTGAAATTTGGAAATTTGAACCAACAATTTTTTTTTCACACTTACACACTTTAACCGTCTGATGTTGTTATAGATTTGGTTCAAAAGACGCTTCTAAACAAATATTTTTTGTTATGATTGCTGAAAAAGCTAAATACTGTTTAGTGTACACTTAAAACACTTAAACTTCTTAGGATTCTCAAGAAATAATCCTAAAATTAAAGACTTGGTAAAAAAGATACAGACTCATAAACCACATTAAGTACAGACTGTTTCATTTTTGGAATAGAATGTTTGATGTTATATATATATGTATATTTTTTTTAAAGCATAGGCCAACTGACAGAACTTATGAAAGTGTTTATTAACGATAACTGTTAAGCTCGGGCTTATCTTTATTATCATTTAGATTTCTATTTCTCAGATTTATAAGAAAAAGTGTTTCATTTGAGTAAAAATTACATAGTCAGTCAACCTAAAATCTATTTTTAACTTTTTAAAAATTTTTAGTTTGTTGGAAAAATACAATGTGGCACGCTGAGCTTTTTCTCTCCAGACAGTGGCACTTACCCTAAAAAGGTTGGCCACCCCTGCTTTAAGCAGAGTTTCCTAGAGTGATCGATACCAACCACATGAGATTTAATAAAGTTTTCAAAGGTCGATGAAGCCCTGGGGTTTATAGGTGTCCAATAAATCTTTAATAGTCACTGAAGGTGTGTTGGTTAAAATACAAACCAAACTTAGGTTAAATGAACTTGGTATTTAAATGGGAAATAAAACTACGGTCAGAACGTAATAGCACCCATGCAAAAAGAAAAAAAGGGAAGAAAAACTTAAACTCCAGATTACTGTTGAGTTGTTTTTAACATGACTCTGTCAAGATTTTCTCCTAGTTATCTCCTGTCAAAACCTAAAATTATTCAAAATTAAAGAACATTTTAAGACTTTATGTTTTGCATTCCCAGGCTATTATTTAGTGAAATACTCTTAGTCATTTGAATAATATTAATATCAAAATCTCGAAATAAATTAAATATTTAAGAACAGAACCGATGTACGTATAATTTTTTCCAAATACGTATAACCTATATTGACAGCAAAACATCAAATTTTCCCCTCTCATTAAATTTTGTTTATTGTTGCTCAGTTATCATTTTTTTAGTTATAAAGTTTTCCTTTATGCTTTACAATTTATCTACTAAATATTTGTTTTCCATATTGTGTGCAGTTTATCTTATGGCATACAAAAACAAATTTTCCTTGTGAAAATTTCCTAATTTTTTTTCTTCTGATGAAACTTTGTTTCATGTACAGTACTTAAGACTAAAATTTCATGATTTGTAGTTTTATTGGAGTACTTTTAGGGAGGGTTTCAATACGAAAGAGACAAAGCTTACTTATTTTTTTTAATTTTTGTAATAACAAAAGCTGTGTTATTCATTGGACATATTAATCTTCATTATTTAATTTTTTATGCATAAATTTCTTATTTTATTTCATTTCATCAGGTTCCTCCCGGAGTTACTACTGGAAAACGAGTACAAGTGACAATTAAGCAAAGTTATCTGAAAACAGAAATGTTGGATAGTGATCAGTGGGTCGTTTTGAAATGTGGGGACTTGTCATCTAAAATCAATGTGCAGGAATCTACATGGACATTAATACCTGGTGAACACATTCATGTTAGTTATTTTCCTGCATTCTCCCGTGAAGTTAACCACCATGGTTTTCAGAATTTGTTCTAGTTTCAAATTTTGATTTCTTTAAAGATATCATAAATGGAATTTCAGAAAATTTTTATTTCTACAAGAGAGGGGGAAAAAATCCACATTTCGTAACAAATATATATTTTTTTATTTTAAAAATCAGTAAATATAAAATAAAGTAGTTTACTGAAGAATAATTAATTAATTTAAATTAATTGATTTTGAGATTTGTTGCTTTTAACTTGCATAATCTATATTTATTGAAGGCCTGAAGTTGGATCTTATAGAAGCACTCTTCCGCTGAAACAGGCCTTCTTTTAAATTTGTTCTATTTAAAAAAAAGCCTGTTTACCACTTATTGTTAACTAACATCACTCTTGAATAAATGTTTAGCAATCAATCATTCAAGCACCAAATTAAGAATTCATTTTCCTTGTGCAATGGTGGATTTTGTGGCGCAATGGTGAGGGGCTCTGAATGATATCTAAAACCAGACATGAAAAATATCTTATCTATTCATCTCTAAAGGGCCTAAAAAAGCATCGCAATGGGCCCTCAATTGGGTAAATCTGATACTGTCCTTGCAATTACTTGTTGCAGCTGTAGCTTGATCTTAACAGTTACAGCTTACAGTATTCTGTGGAAGAAGTGTATTTTATGAGAAATCACAAGGTATGATTCACTTCCTGTTTTTTACACATACCCATTTAAGTCATTTTTAATAGAGTTACTTATCCGTATGAAGTACAAGTAAGCTAAGCATTCAGTTGCATAATACATATTGACTGTGAGTAAGGAACGTGTAACTGTTACTGGCAGGAGTAGCTGTATTCTAGTTATCTACTAGGTTTATGGTATTCATGCTATAAATTATAGTTGTCCTGTTTTCATGCTAAAAGTTTTTTAATTTATTTTGTATTTTGTGTTATTGATGATGTTAGTCTAATATAAAGGTTTTTTCTTTCATGAATGTTGTACACGATGAAAAAACATGAGTTTACAGGAAAAAAGAAGTCATGCATTCTTGACTTCTACTCTTTCTTTTTTTAAACAAGTAGAATTAAAATGCAATGAGACTGTATTCATCAGTGTTGGCAAAGAAAATGCTGATGAGTTCAGTCTTGTTATTTTTAATTAATTATTTTCTGTTTTACTGAATTCTATTTTTTTATTTTGCTGTATATATTGCTACTTTTATGCATATTTAAGTGATTGTTTTTTTCTACAATTCTTATTATTCTAATGTTTGTTATGTAAATAAAAAAATCAATCAATGAGTTATGATTAATCCAAAATTTACGGGTTCTCAGAATAATAAATTAAAATGTGTGTGCAATTAAGAAATGTTGCTGCTGTTTAAACTTATGTTGCATCCTTTTAATCAATTTTACACTAATAGTTGTGCCTTGTTATGAATTTACTACTTATAACCGTCAAGCAATTTGAATAAAACAAAAAACATAATTGAAATTAATTATTGTTTTCAGATTTGTCTTCAAAAGTGCCAAGAAAAATGGTGGGATGCCTTTTTTACCGGGGAGCCAAAGATTGATTTAAAGACCATTGATTCCTCCATTGCTTTTGAAGACTTGGATCAGGAATCTCAGTCCAAAATTGAAGAACTCATGTACAATGAACATATGAAACATTTGGGAAAACCCACTATCCAACAGAGTGTAGGACTTCCTTTCTTTTTTTAAATTAAATGCTGTGTAATAATAATGCATACAATAACCACTTCTGAGTTTTCCCTATTAAATATTTTGTTTCTTAGGCTTTCTTCCACTTTTTTCTTTTACTTGAACTTATTGGATATACTGTTGATTTCTAACCGAAATATTTCATTGACCAATCAATGAAATATTTTTGAAGTTAAAATTGTACGCATAAAATCTTTATGATTTTTTTAAGCAATGAACCTTCTCACTTTTGAGATAATGCAGGCATGATCAGTGTAGAAAAGCACCTATTGGCTTCTTTTATGGCCTTTAATTCTAACGGGTGTGACAAAAAATTCAGCTCTTATAAAGTACTATTGCTTAGACCTTACTTTGCTGTATACTTTGAAACCTTAAGTACCTTGCTTTTTTTCTTTTCTCTTAAGTTTAATTTGGACAAGTATTATTTCTTATAAAAAATTCCTTATGTAAAATTTTGTCAATGTTTTTAGTTACTCAAAATCATCATCTTTTCATCAAGGATCAATAAAATATTTTTATTGAATTAAAATATTAAAACTAATTTCATTCGGGTCAAAAATTATAATATGAAAAAAATATATATATTCTCTGATGAATCAAAGTAAAATTTATAACTTGAAATTTTACCCATAATTGTTTTATCTTTTGCTCTTC
>JAXGGA010008896.1:0-54248 GCA_038373865.1 Uloborus plumipes
GATGTAAGAACATAAGAATTCCTACATGTTATTGATGCATTAAAAATAAATTAAAAGTTGCACATGTAACATCTTCTATTTTCATTAAAAAGCTTTAAACAGAAGTTTAGTACATATGCCAACATTACAGATGTAAAAATGCTATTTTTTAATTCATTTCATTTTATTAAGTTGCAATTCAACTTTTGTCAGTTCTTCCCTCTTTTCAATGAGCATTTTGTGTCCCGACTGCAAAAGAGCTTGTGCGGGACATATACTTCTGCCACATTATTCCTCGTAACCGCAGTTGTTTGTTTCATATTTGGCTTCTCCAATTAAATGGTGACTGTTATCCCATGCTTTTTGTAGCTGTTTTTTCTTAGCTTCTAAGCTGTTTACTTCATCATCACTTTTCTTCTTTAAATTTAGAGCCTATGTTTCTTCTTTTTTATTTTCCTTTCTTTATTTTCGTTTATTTATTTTTTTAACAAGTTTTATTTCTCTGAATACAATGTTTTTACAATTTTTTAATTTAAATTCCCAATTCTTTTTAATATGTTAAGTTTATAATATTAAAATCGGTATTAAATTAATATTACTTTTTAAAAATAGCTTACTTTATTTCTAAAAATCATGGGGTGAAAGTGCATAAGCCTTGTTTACTGCTGCACTCACGTATACGTACGGGAAAATAATACTTTTTGTGATGCATTATCAGCTTTTAAAGTATTTTTATTGCGTCCTCAGGGCCGGATTTACACATCTTTCACCCATGGGCCCGAAAATTATCGCCCCCCCCCTCCCCACCTCAAAAAAAACGGAACTTTGTTTTAGTGTAAAATGTTCTGATTTTGCACAAGATGAATATAACACAAAATAAAAAATAACTGAGACCCCCTATTTTATATTACGCAAACACTGTTTTTCCAAAGGTCAAAACTATAGTCGTAATATATGAAGTTATTGAACCATGGTAGTTGACAGTAAATTTAATTTATTCTAACATTTTTTTGAATTGTTAAACTTCTGCTAATTGTTGGAGATAGAATCACTTTCTTTATCCAATTAAACATAGTTGTTGTTGGTATGGAAACCCATTTGTTTTAAGAAACAAGCATAATACTATAGTAAAATTGAGCGTACCTTAAATAGCTTAATTAATGGGAAAAAAACATATATGGTAGAAAATAAGCAAATGAGTACGTACCAATAACACTGTGCAATAAAACTGTGATCTGATTAAAATAAAAAAAAAAAAAAAAGCAGAGATAATATAGCACTTCACCAAAACTTGAATACAAAAAGTGTTCCTGTTCCTCTGGAATATCAACTACAAACATAATATGTACAATATAAGACAAACCTGCGCATAAATGGTCATTTTGTTGTACTTGACTATTAACAGATAAAGAATACAAAGGGAAAAAAACCTGTTACATTAAAACTTCTTACGTCTTGCTTTAACATTGGCAAATGCATCAATGACCTCATTGAAGTCTAATTTAACAGTTAAGTCATTTTCAATAGCCAAAATGGATCAATGAACCAATTTTTGTTGGCCAACTGACGATCTCAAATAGTTTTTAATCCTGGAAAGGGCAGAGAAAGATCGCTCAGCTGCACAATTTGTTGCTGGTGTGCATAAAAACATTTTAAGGCAAACGTTAATGTTCGGATATAAGTCTTGAAGATTTTTTAAATTAATAAATCGAAATAGTTCTGACAGGGACATTTCTTCAGTACTGTCTGGATTTTCTTGGGACAGAAGTCCCTTTAGATGAATGCACTCAATCACCAGTGCAGAACCTTCAATATCAACTGTATAAAACTTTTGCAATGAGGCCGCTGCTTCTGTTATTTCTTCCACATCTAAGTGGCTCAGATTTGATAAAAATTCGAATCTGTTTAAAAACTCTGCACACAGCAGTTCTCTTATTCAACTCGGTGGAAAATTTATCAATAATTATTGCATAGTTTTTTTTCAGGCAACGGACCTGATTTTTTCCCATTTCTTCATCTTCTTCAAGTTTAGATGAGTCTGATTCTGATTCATCAAAAAATTTTCTCATTTTCCTTTGTCGTTTTGTGTTTTTGGGACAATCACGGTCTATGCCAAGAACATCTTTGATATTATTCAATTTCTTCTGCCCATCAGCAATGAAAAAACTTGAGGCATTTCTTAGTTCGTTCACAAATTTATCGAGGGAATTGTATAACATAACAACAGTATGCAAATTGATTAGATGAGACTGTATTTTCTGGCTTACAGAGTTGAATCCATTTAGTACATTTCCCCAAAACGATGCCATGAAAATTGTTTCAAAAGAAATTAGTTCTTTTAAAAGCCCTTTAGCTTTGCTCTTCGTAATTCCGTTCTCTTCTTGGCTATCGGTCAAACTCTTTAAACATTTTGCAATAGGCTGAAAATTTTTATTTAAGCTTTTGCAAGCATCTTCTCTCGTTGACCATCTCGTTGTGCTTAGCGTTTTAACTGTTACATTCTTCTCACCGGGTATGTTAAATGACTCAAGAATGTTCCAGCGATGGGTAGATGACGAGAAAAAATTGTATAGTGCTTGCAGTAAGTCGAAAAAGTTTTTCGCTACAGTACAACATTCTGCAGCATGGGATCAAACTAAATTAAGAGAATGTCCAGAGCAAGGAACGTACGATATCAGTGGATTTATTTCTTTCAGCTTGGCTTGCAAATCGTTGTATATCCCTGACATGTTGTATGCGTTATCAAACGACTGTCCACGACAGTTTTGAATGTCTATTATTTGTCTTCAAAAACTTGAAAACTGCTTCAGCAAGATGGAATACACCGCCAACTCGGCCATTTCGATCCATGGACAGCTGTTTCGAGCTCATTGTGCTCTCATCAGCAAGGAGTACGAAAGTAGTCGAGTTGGAGGCAAAAATCCTCTTATAAAGCAAAAAGAGCCAAAACAACTGGTAGCTAATGAAAAATTAGAATACCAGCGAGCGACCGCACTTGGTACGGTACAACTCGTAAATTTTTTCTCCAGGAAATAAATTCTGAAATTATTTTGCTGTATGCGGAAATTTTTGATTGATACAATCTGCCGCCCTGGACCCGGGCCCATGCCTAAATCCGGGCCTGTGCGTCCTAAAGCTTTAAAAAGTTTTAAAATGCATTTAGCAAAATGCAGAAACAGCTAAGTGGCAGCTGATAACTTAATATAGGATTGAAAATGATGTTGTAATAAAAAAATAGATACTTTTTTTTCTGCTTTTTCAAAAGTAAATTTTTTAATCTGAAGCGAACTTACTAACGGAGTTTTGTTCATCTAGCGTTAATTTAATTTGTAAGCAAATATATTTGAAGGGCCAGGGGGAAAAAAGATGAAAGTGACCAAAAAAGAAAGACAAAGAAGAGAAAAACAAAGAACAAAGTTTTATTTCTCATAGCTCCTTATGTAGCTTTTCGAGTATTGAGTTTTTATGCACATTTCGGTCGCTTCTCATCTGCTCCCCCCCCCCCTTGTTGCTCCACCAGATGATACTAGTCCTTCATAGCCCCTAGATAGCGCTAATATCTCAAAATTGACGAAAAAGGTGACTTTCATCTTTTCCCCCCTGGCCCTTCATTTCTTTTCAGTAGTTTTTGGAGATTAACCTGAGTTGTTACAACGCTAGTGAGTTGAAATTCTGAAAAAAAAAAAAAATGCCCATAATTTTTGAAAAATCTACAAAGTCTGACACTGAAAATCCCATAGGGTTTCATTGTAAAAGCGCTTTGTTTGCCTCTGTAAAAGCGACATCTGGCAGCGAAATTCCTTGCCCCTGTCCCTCGCTTTTTGAGGGAAAATTACAGGCTGGTAGAGCGGAGCGTCCATCCTCATAGGCTACGTCAGAGCTTACAGCCTTCAAACATATACATCAGTGCAGCCATTTAGTGAGCTAAATCAGAATTAATCTGCAAATTTTATGAGGAGGAAAGTAGTTTTTGCATTTTTGAGCAGCATCTAACATCTGATGAAAAAAATATAAGAGTTAGAAATAAAATATAGGAGTAAGTAAGAAATATAGGAAATATAGGAGAATATCTGACAAACTGAGAAAATATAGGAAATATAGGAGATATAGGAGGACTATGAGGCCTGAGTGCGGATATTCAGTAGTTTTGAAAATCAGAGGGAAACCCGTGATGATCACTGCGCATTCCAATGTAAAAGCATATTTTTTAGTTTTTTTTCAAAACTATATTTTAAAATTATTAATGACTTTACTTGTCCGTGTAAGCACAACGTTTGTGCTAACTAAAATCTAAAATGAACACGTTTTAAAGGCTTTTCCTTATTGATTTTTTGTTTGTTCACTCTGTTGAACATCAACTAAGCATTGATAATTGCGAGGTCTTATAAACGGTAGAACAGCCGAAAGTACCACTTTTCGGTCCGCATGATTATATTATACCTTCCAAAAAGAGAAAGAAGCTAGCGCGAAACATAAACAAAGCACATACTACATGAACTATAGAGATGAATCGAAGTGTTCTCTGGATGCTTACTGCATAATGTTGTCAAATGGCTACAGACGTGTATTATGTCCTAGATTTTTTTCAAATAATTATTTCGATGTAAAACGCATCTTAAACGAAAGATAAATGTTTATTTTATTCATGTTATTTTTTTAAAAGACGAAGAAAAATATTTCATGGTAAAAAATAATTTCAAAACATGGTAGTTTGAGTGATTTTAAAAGCTATTCATATGGATTCATTTAAGAGCATGTAACAGACCAGTGCTGCCATGTATGGAGGATAAATGGTGATAATTGCTTTAAATATACCCAATACTTGCTTTTTATGCATTGAGTTGCCTTATGACTACATTCTGCTATTCATAAGGAGGACAAATTGCCCATGTAGCCAATTGGCAACACCATGCAGTGTGGGGTTAAAAGTTCTCTTTGAGTCAGGGCCATTGAAAACCCATCAACTTTTAAGTCTTGTAAAACAGCAATTCCGATTGGGGAGACCTTAGTATCCTGCATTTTTTTCATCTTGAATGTATTTCTTTCAGTATATTTCCAAAGAAAAAGAATTAATACCAAAACATTATTTTTATTTTGACAAGCGGGTGAAAAGATATATACAGTAGTACCTCATTAATCCAGACTAATATGGGATTGACAGAATTAATGTAAGTCCAGATTCAACAAAATAACCTGTAAATTGAGCTAAAGTACATAAATAAACTGCTGTACACAGTAGAAGTTGTTTTGAATTCCAGGGAATGAAATCTGAAACTAAATACAAAAAGAAAAAAAATACAAAATACAGCCTACAAATTAATTTTACTGCTCTACTCGCATTTTATTTACACAGTATGAACATCTAAATGGTTATAAAGCAGTAAGTAACCGCCTCTAAGCAAGGGCTAAGGCAGAAACATGCAATACACCACCAACTCGGCTATTTCGATCCATGGACAGCTGTTTCGAGCTTATTCTGCTCTCATCAGCATGGAATACGAAAGTAGTCGAGTTGGAGGCAAAAATCCTCTTATAAAGCAAAGAGAGCGAAAAAAAACTGGTAGGAGGATTTTTGCCTCCAACTCGACTACTTTCGTATTCCATGCTGATGAGAGCAGAATAAGCTCGAAACAGCTGTCCATGGATCGAAATAGAGTTGGTGGTGTATTGCATATATCTAAATGGTAGTTCAAAAAAGCGAAATTTGGTTTAATGGAGTTCGTATTAATGATGAGGGTTTACTGTAAATGAAATATTTAACATTTTTTAGCTTTTTTTTTTTCATCTCCTCCTTTTTTTCACAAAGAATATGCAAAAAATATCGGTTCATACATGTATGTTTAATATTTTTTCCGGCGACCTCTGACGCATTTGCGACCTCAGACGCGTTTGTCTCAAGGCCTCAAGTCTCTACTGATTTGGTCAGAATAGGGGTAATGGTTGATAATAGAGATAAGGAATGTGAGGAGATTTTACTTTGTTTTGTTTTTTGTTGAGTTCGTTTATGCGTTGGTTTGCATTGATGTTTTTTTCTTTTTTAATTTATTCCCCTTCCTTACCAGTTGTAGGAAAATAAAATATCAGGACGATTGTGAAATTTCTCCTGATTTTTATGTCTTTTTAGTAATTCTGTTGCTCATGAAAATATATAAATGCCGAATACAGCTCAATAAATAATATTGTATTTAAGGTTTTCTTCTATAATGTATTATTAGATTAAAGAAAGATGTTTCAAATAATGTAGAAGATAAACTAAAATATAAAAATAGCATTAATAAGTATTCTAGTTTTAATTTTTAAATTTTCGTTAAAAACTTGCAAGCTTAAAAATAGAAATTTGTGGATTAACTTTTTTACAATTTGGGTCTAAGAATAAGAAAATGATCAATTTTGTATAAGCATTTGTCTGATTCCAAGGCCTATTTATCCTGCTTTTCAGTTTATCCTCATTCTTTCATTTTATAAGGATGGTAAAGACAAATATGTAATTCTGCTACTATGAAAACTCATTCACCATACTTATTGATCCCAACTTGTATATATAGATTGTATTACTCTGCATTAGTCGGCGTGCCACAAAATTTGAGGATTACCAGATTTTTAATAACTCTTTGCCTGGTCCTTTCCGTATATGCCAGAAAAACTGAGCTTTGAAAAAAAAATCCTAAAACAAATATATATTTAATTAAAAAAAATATTATAGGTTCTCTATCATAGTACTAAGTACAATTAGTGCACAATTAGAGTGACAAGTGCTAATTTTTGTAAAAGTGGCATCTAAATGCAATACATGAAAGCATAAAACTTTTGAATGCACTTCTCATTTTGAGCGTAGCTGCAGATACCAATTTTGTGTTTAGCACGGCAGTATAGATAATTTTATTAGTGTTAATAAATGGTTTAACCTTGGTTAAGTACTAAAAAACTATAGCAAGATAACGCACCCATCAAACCACCACGATTTTTTCATCACGGACACCTGAAATTTATTGGTTTGTTTTTGAAAAAGAGGTTTTTTTGAGAATTAGTTTTAATTTTTCCTCGCAGTGGTTTGCTTTGCAGTTGAAACTGAGGAGAGAAATTTACTTTTGTTTTGTTGCAAAATGAACCTTAAACTATCCAGCATGTCTGAAAACAACGTCATTTGGTCAACCTCACTTTTTTCGGCATGCCAGCTCATACGGTGTAATATGGTAAGCAACTTTTAATAACTGTTATTCCATATGACTTTGAAACAGCATAAATACATTTTTATTCGAATAATTTATTGATATTGGTCAACAACACAAACACACTCTTCGATTTACAGTTTGCCAATACATTTTCTCCTGCTCACTTAGAATTGTATCTTCTGATGGATGTACTTCTGAAACAGATGACATAATTTTTTATTAAAATTTCGAAACTATTTTTAGATAAAGTTGTTTTGAGCCACCGACAAAAACTCAAAATTTAATTTTTAAAAATTCCATTACATGTGTTAATTATTTATGAAATACAACACACATCATAATGTACTATTTTTTATCAGATTAAGCATTTCCAATTACTAAGAAATAATTTTTTTTAACCATTGAATTCATAAGTATAATAGATTTTTCTTCCTTTACAGATTGGAAATGTGTAATAATTCACAAATGTTCTGCTTCCTAAATTCAAAGTATATCACATAACATTATCTAAGTCATTTCTTTCATTATGCTTCCACTATCTTCTAATGGGTTATGCAATGAATTGAAGAATTATTACAAAATAGCTTAATAAAGGCTTCTTTATCAAAGCATTGTAGAGTGTTGAACATCTAGAATAAATTTCATTTGTTTTGATATACAACGTGCAAGGCCTGACTATGATGAGCTGATTTGAACTGAAGTTCAGCCCCCCTGTCCCCATATAGACATTCCAACTTCTAGTCAGTTTGCTTGATTTTTTACTTGTTTATTTACTTTTTGCTGATAAACATTAAATTTGAAAGTGAGAAGCATTTGGACTTAAAGTAAATTTTCAAAAATCCAAGGCATTCAGAGCTTGCCTTGGATTACTAAAAACTCTAATTATCTAGAAAAATCTTAGCAGTTGAAATTTTCACTATTTGGGTAATGTAAGGATGTGCACCCTTTACTTCACTCAAATTTAAAGATATATTTATATTTTTACTACCACTAAATGAATTTAAATTAATTTTTCCTATATGTAAACTTTTAGGCAATCAAGAAGTGCATTTTGACTCAGCCCAAATCTATTTTGTCATGACATTTGTATCTATGAGAATGTGTATGCTTGTATCTCGTATAGAGATAGATGGTAAAAATTTCATCTGTATGACTTTTATGGCGGCAATCTATGGTGCACTTATCTTTTTAATTGAAATTTGATGTTACAGAAGGAGTGTTTACTTCAGGAGCACATACAAAAATGGGACCAAGACAAATATTATGAGAACTTTCAAATATAAGTTTGAAAATATTAAAAATACTTATTCACATTAGGTAGTTTTAAATTTCTTTTAGGAGGAACCTAAGCCCTATTATTATTCAACCGCGACGAGATGGCCGGTGTCAATCAAATGAGAAAACGAGCCCATTCCTTAAAATAGGTAGAGAAGGAAGAAACTCCAGTGTGCCATATTTGCAAGTTTAGCGACATTTTGGCTAAGTGATAAGTTTTATGAAATATTAAATAATTCTTCGAGCCACACCTGCATTTGGCGAGGAAGTGAAAACAAGTCTTTGCTTTCTTTATTGCAACCCTTATGTTACCATTTTGTTTTTAAATTTAAATGAACAGTTGGAGGCGTTGCAGTCAATGGCCAATGGCTGCGGAAAGATATGAAACCAAGACCCACCTACTTTCTTGTATCCAATGAGAAATCTTTCTCGATTGTGCAAAAATTAAAATATTTTCCTCTTTGGCTAATTTTTCAAATTGGGAGACCAATTAAAGTTAAGCAAGGTGACGTATTCAAGCTTTATAACCAATGCCGCAATTGTGAATCCCATTCCTCAATTTTCATCTGCGTATCACCCCTTCCTAAAAATGGACAATCCTGAAAAAAGGAGGATTCATAGGCCATCTCTGCGAAGTTGAATAATAGCTCTCCCAGTAAATATGCCCATGATTTATTTCTTCTTTTTTAAGTCACTTTTTGTACCAAGTTATTATCTCCCAGGCATATTTTTATCCCTCTCTGATAGTTAATGAATAGTCCAATCCTTTTGGCGAACTTGGTAATTAATGACTACTCAGTACTTTATAGTACATAGATAAGGAAGTTGTGCAATAGCAAAATATTTCAATTTTCAGATTTTAATGCATATTCTTATTTAACTTTAGAAAAAATCCTTAAAATATAATTGCCTTGAATTAAATGAAACCTTGGACTTTCCAGATTCTGATTTTCAAAATTTTGCAGTACCTATGACCATGCTTTTGAGCTTTTATCAAAAAAATAAGTAAATAAATTTAAAAAAGAAATAAAAAGATAAAACAAAATTAAAAAAAAACCATTTCGTAATTTTACTGGGTAGTAATTCTTGGGCCCTTTTACATTTAACGAATAGGATCTAGGCCCCATGCAATAACACTACTCAACACCAAAATTGTATTCCTCTCAAAAATAGTTATTTCTGAAGTATTTTGCCCTGCTAAACACGAAATTACCATACAAAATTGAAATCCCTCTCTTGTTTTGTAGATAAAGAGCCAATACGATAGTGAAATCTCACTAATATTCAATTTACTCCGGCCGACAGAAGCATCTCCCATGGAACTAACTGCCTTTACACTTTGAGCCTTAGTTGTGACAGAAAATCTAACTACACAAAACACCATGGGGCTTCAAGAAATTTAAATTCCAGGGCGAGAAACGCCGAAAATGAGTCTCTAGCAGAACCATCTATTTTTTCTTCCACCCAACCATCAAAAATGAAGTATTTACAGGAATAGGACAAAAACAGCTGCTGGTTATTGAAAAATAAGTATTGTTTAATAAAACAGGACATATTTATTTCATTTGCTGCGCAGGATATATATATATATATATATATATATATATATATATATATATATATATATATATATCAGGCACGTGCCGTCAATGAATGCCTAGGGTAGGCAGATGCGAAGATTTGTGGACTAATATATATCATTAACAAGAAGTTCTGTCAAGAACTAAACGAGCCTACTTTCCCGTACATCGACATCGGCATTCTAGCGTCTGATCATTATTCTCTTGATTATCTAAGACTAAAAATTATGTCAAACATACCTTTTTAGCACTTGAAGCTGATTTCTAAAAGCAAAATATACCCCTCTCATCAGATGAAATAGACACATAAAAAGTAAATAAATGAATAAATAAAGTTTTGTCGCACCTTTTAAAGAATGTAACTGTTACAGTTCTTCCGTAGAAAAATTCCTCAACTGTTTTCAAAAAAAAAAATTAAAAGTACAAAGTACATCAAAACACATTTTATCAAAGAAAGAAAAAAAAAAAGAAAAAAAACTCGTCCGTTGATAAAATGTCTCGAATTTCACTTTTAATCCGTTGCCAGTTGTTAAATATAAATAAAGAATAAAATGCCCTGGCGAATGAAACATTTTTGTTACAAAAAAAAATCGTCTGCCAAAAATAATAATAATAATAATAATAAATTCAATAAAACAAATGAATAAATAAACAAAAAATCGTCTGCACAGTCAGTCATTTTTTTTCGGACTGTTTACTCAAAAGTTATTAGGGGTGACAGTTTGCTTGAGCGGTTCAATGTTGAACGAAAAATTGTTCAAATCGGAAATGTAAATACGGGAATGAAGTATCCTTGAAAAGTTCTTTCCAACAAAAAAAAGTTTGTTCAAATCGGACTGTTCATTAAAAAGTTAGTATCGCGGGACCGGTTGTTTGAACGGCTCAAATTTGAACCAAAAATTGTTCAAATCAAAAAATCAAATATGGGAATGAGCTGTACTCGCCGAGATCTTTCCAACAAAAAAAAGTTTGTCCAAATCGGACTGTTCATTCAAAAGTTATTAGGGGGGGACAGACAGACCGACCGACCGACACACACACAAATTCCCCATCTCAATACCCTACTTTCAAATTTTTAATTTTTCGATATTCATTTTACCTTTTTATTTTTTTCACTTGGCGATATTTTTTTTTTGACTTGGCGATATTTTTTAACTTGGCGATATTTTTTGGACTTGGCGATATTTTTTAGATGCATTAAGCTACTTTTAATACTTTTTTCGTCTTTCTTTTATTTTTAACGGGAAAGTAGGCTAAAAACGCATGAAATGTAAAAAGTAATAAAATAATGTGAATATGATAGATGTTTACTTATTATACAAATTATAAACATATATGCAGGAATATTCGCCTGCATATATGTATATAATTTATAAACTATCTCATATCCATATTGGATACAGTTTCAACTTAATCCTATGAAAAAGCAGTATACAAAAAAACACAAAACATTTGAAAATTACTACATTTCATGAAAAAGAAAACACGAAATGGAGATAGCAAACTGCAAGTATTCAACAGTACTGTTCGAAAGACGGCGTCATCAAGACATCTTGACCGTAGAGAAGTCGCAGACTGCACAGGCATGGTTCTGCGCATGACGCAGTCAAGTTTCGTCGGAGAACAGAAGAAACCGCAAAGGCACTTTTCGGACAGCCTTTCCTCGCCGCTTTTCGAACATTAGGGGAGAAAAGTGCGGGGCACGTGCACTTCCCGAGACGAAGCATGGTATAGATACAGTGGTCGAAAAGCAGCGGTAGTCGATGCTTTTTAAGGAAGAAAAATGAAAATTTCCGTGTTTTTTCTACTATATTCCCTATTTAATGCCTTTATATTTTCCAATCAGCGCATTATGTGTCATTTTATGAAATTAAAAAATTGGCATGTTTTCTTCATGGGTAGGCACTGCCTACCTTGCCTACCCAGACGGCACGTCTCTGATATATATATATATATATATATATATATTTTTTTTTTTTTATTTTACGTAAAATTCAACAGGTGGTTATTATGAATCATCCTCCAGTGGGCTTTAGTCTATCTTGAAAACAAGAGCTAATGAAAACAGTGCATATTCTTTTTTCTTGACCCAAAATTAGTTAGAATTGACTATTTAAATTCAGAATACAGAAAAAAAGTTATTTTTGTCGAGTAGTATAATCAAGTACTTTGACACTATGGTGTACTGTGAGAAAATTAAGTAGTATACCTTGAGCTTTCGCAGTAGGTACAACATAACGTATTTAAAGATTCTGAAATACATCTTGAGTACTTACTAAACTTTAATTCAATCTTTTAAAAGTGTAATTAGCAAACACAAAATATGTCAGCAAGTAATGAAGTGCCTAAAGAAAAAAGTTCAGAACTTCTCAGTAGAAGGATAAATACAAAATGATCCAATAACCTTTTGCTAAAATATGATTAAAGTGAAAAACCAACACAAATTATCATGAAAATACAGTATATAGCTATATGCTGTATTTTCATGATGATTTGTGCTATATGTTGTTTTTTCACTTTAATCATAAAATCTTGACATATTTATCGAATTTTATTCCATTTAATATCCAGCTTTTCTGCTACTAGGATAATTAAAGAAGCACATACCTGAAAGTTGAATTGGCGAGACACGATTTCTAGAAAATATACAACGGTGCTGCACTGCATTTGTAGTTTCAAGAATTTTCATGATACAGCATACTTTCTGAAAAGAATGGATTCCTTCAATTTCTTTTCTGTCAACGTGTTTCAGTTTCAGGCCAGAGAACCATTTGAAAAATTCTGCGAAATTCTCAACAAGAATTTGAATGTGTCTTGTGCTATAGAGGAATTCAAGAGAAAAGTTTCTAAAATTAAGATCAAATGTTTAAAAAAAGGATTTATTTCTTTTTCTTTAAATTAAAGCATAAAATGAAACTCATGGAAAATGACAGGGAAATGTTATTTCACCGAAAACAATCTTTATTAATATGAGTTATGAAGTATAATTTCACTAAATTTCAAAGTTGGGAAAATTTGCAGTTACAGCATGTCTTCCTGTAATCTGCAATACCTTTGTTTTTGTAAAAATTTTAGGTATAAACTTTCAATTGAAAAAATGGTCAAAATAAAATGCAGAGTTAAGATTTTAAAAGTTGAAAAGTGGAAAAAAAAAAAAAATGTGAAAAATATAAAATTTAACTCAGGGGCGTCTCAAGAGATGACGGCGCCTGGGGCGAATATTTTCAAGCGTCCCTCTTCCCATAAACACCATACACACACAACTTAAGCTGTTTCCATATACAGTAAAATGAACAATGGTCTTTTAAATCTGCCTAACTCTCACAAACAACTGTAGTGGGCATATAATGATGAAAAAAGAACCAAATATGTATATGTTTTGATGAATACATAATTGATTATTTGTTCTCTTTTTGCCAGAAAAGACAGGATCACAGAAACTCAATCTGAAAGAGTGATACTTGATGAAAATAAAAAAAACTAAATTTTAATGCAGCAAAAGCTTAGTTTATGACGCCCTCTCTTATCTTAGCGGCCGGGGCGATCCCCACCTTCTTTGGACAGCCTTGATTAAACTTATTACGTGGTCCATGCATCCTTAAAATTATATTTAAGGAAATCACAAGCATAAAAAGAAAACAATATAAACACAAAAACTCTGACATTAGTACGACCAATATTCCGTGGGCTATAAAACAGTGTTTTGTGACTTGTATCACTTGACTTACTCTCGTGCTCATTTGCAGCTTTAAGGAGGAAATATGGCAACTAATAATGGTATTAAATTTCATATGTTTGTAGAGTATTTTTCCAAATTGCATGAGGTTTTGGTGTGTGTTTCCACTTATTATTGGCATTTTTTTTTTCAATGGCAAGGAAAAAGATAAACATTTTGTTTCTTTTTAGTTTTGACAACGTTTCATTTTTTTGACAGTTTTTTACATGTTTGTATTTCATTTTCAGCTGGATCCCTAAAAATTTTGAACTCTAATATCTCTCTGAATTTTGATGGAAATTCTTCAAATTATTATTTTTTCATTAAGTATTATTTTCCAACAGATTTTTTTTGTATATAATTGTAAGAACAGGGGCGGCGTAAAAAGTTAGATTTTATATTTTTCACTATTTTTGTTTTCACTTCAAGCTTTTAAAATCTTAACTCTGTATCTTATTTTGACCATATCTGCATTTGAAAGTGGTGCATTAAGACTAACAGTTGCAAAAATAAAGGTCTTGCAGGTTAAGCAAAGGCATGCTGTACATACAGTCGAACCCTGTTATACCCCCTCCCCAATCAGGGGTAGAACAATTTCCTGCGTGTAGTGAATTTTTCAAATGCTCCAAAGGGCAATCCTATATGGTTAATGCATTTTTGAATGTTTTTAACAATCAAAAAATGCTAAAGAATCAGCGATAGCAATCTAAAATTTCAAAATTTTCGGGCTTTTGGTAGCACTTGTCCCAGTGATATTCATTCCCAATGGAGTCCCTTCACGCAACGTCACAGGTCGCGTTAGGTCACGTGTCAACTGGGAAGCCGATGTATAAGCAACGGGGATGAAGCGTTGAAAGCATTACTGAAGAACCGTTCTTTTTCTTAATAAAATGTGTTGCTTGTGGATGCACTAAGGTTGCAATTGAAGTCAATTGCAAGGAGAAGTTATTTTTCATATTTCCTCATGTAAATAAAGATCATTTAAAAGTTTTGTTCATAAAAATAAAATGAGAAAACTTACGGCCAAAAAACATTGTTTTTTGCAGATGACTTCGATGAAGAATGCTTTAAGTGTCAAAATTTCACCAAAAGATTACTAATAAAACAAGGCGCGATCTCTACAAAATTATTTTTTTTTTGAAAGAAAAGAAAAGGAGAGCTTTAAAGTGTTTAAATGCTTCATCGAGTCAAAGTGCTGTTTTTTTTTTTTTGGAAAATTAAATTGTTTACCCAAATGTTTTCATAAATTTTACATAACATTGAAATATATGAAATCCCCAGCTAATGCAAATCAACCAACGAAGCTCTACAGATAAGTTGTAGATTAATAAAGTTGTTATTTTTTTTTTTTTAATGTCGATGTAAGTTTACAAAAGTTTCTTTTCTTCTTCTTGCAAAAAAAAAAAAAAAAAGAAATCAATATAGCATTTTTAATTCGTACAACTTTTCCTAACAGGTACATAAATATACAACGCAGAACAATAGAAGTTTTTCGAAAATTATATGGAAGAAAAAGTTCACGTAGTTTATTGTCTTTATTTATAACTATTATTATTTGTTATTATTTTTATATTAATTTAATTCTTTTACATTTCATTAAAAAAGAGCATATTTCAGCCAAATCTTCATTTTACTACTTCCTTTACTACTTAAAATTTATAGATATAAACATGTAGCATAAATGAATTATTTAGTGTATATGAATATTTCTCTGGCCAATATTTAAAAGACCTGGGTCTTACTGTTGCTCTGCGGAGAAAATATACTTTAGTTAATATAAGTTGAAAAAAGAATATAAATCTTCTGTTTCAAAGAAAACTAATTATTTCAACTGTTATTTTGAATATTAATTTTGAAGCATTCATTTTGCTATTAACCACTCTAACAAAATATTTTTTCTTGTAAAGCAATTACATGTTGAGAAACTGGAAATTTATTTAGCAATGTTTTCATCCCATTAATATGCTAACATTTTTCTCAGCAGTAACGTACATAGACTTCGGTGCGCCCCCCTCGCAAGATCTGTACATGTCCCCTCTCACCCCCCCCCCTCTTTTTTTTCGATCAACAAAAAAAAAAAAAAAAATCCGTGTAGTGTTATTTTTCCGTATTGCATGCCCCGAAACTTGTGTGCCCCCCCTCCCGTGCCGAAGGGCGCTATGTACTCTACTGTTTCTCTGTATACATATAATAAAAAGTTTTTAAAAGCACAAACCTGTTGTATATCGTTGAAAAAAAAATCTTTATCGAAGAATTCAAGAAGCAAATAGCTGAAAAATATACATATATTGCTAAAACGTACAGTTGTAATTTAATCACAAATTATTGGTATTAATTAACAAAACTTTTACTGTTTTATCCAGTACTAGTTTATTACTAAGTATAAAATGCATTTGATTAAAAATTTTGGTAGCGTGAAACATCACTTAGATACCACTTAACATTTACACTATTTCATTGGATGGTACTTCTATGAATAAAATCTAAATATCCTTAGTTTCGTAATGGCAGAGTTAAAATTTCTTAAAAATATATTACATAAATATATGACTGAGTATATATTTAATGGTTCTACACTAGACAAAGAAAACAAATTATAAAGCTCATTTGATTAGTGAAAAAAAAAGAAAGAAAAGAAAAGAAAGAAAGCAAAACAGAAGTTTCACATTACGTCCTATATTTTTTCTCACAAAACCATGGGTATTTTAATTGTATTTGCACAATGTATTCACATACAAAATAATGTTTATAGAAATGCATATATTTTAGAAAAAGTCAATTTCAATTTTAGCAGAAAGTCATTTTACTATACAAGGAGAAATTTAAAATATGTATTCATTACAAAGAACATTTTTTAAAAATAAATTAAAAACAACTTTTTATGCTGTTTTTAGACTCTTAACTGACACTTACAATTTTTTTTTTCTAAAATTACCTCTCTCATGCTAAAAAAAATTCAGAGAGAAATAAACTAATAACAAATATTACGAAGTAAAAAACATTAAAAGTCAACTCTAAATAAGAGATTAAAACTAAATCAATCTGACCTAAATCATAATTAAAAAGATTAAACTAAACGTAAGTACTATATTATTAATTACAAAAATAACGTAAATAGCCAAAGCAAACTAATTTTGATCGGCCACCTCCAGTTAAAACTCAATACGAAAGCATGCTAACAGAGTAGCGATCCCAGCCGACACGTGACATCCACTGTGCGGCCCTCTAGCGGTGAAGGGACTCCATTATTCCCTTGTAGCCCAGTGGTTGGGTAGTTGAAATCGGAAGTAATTGGTAGAAAGCGCTGGAATTTTTTTGAATCTATTCTTTATGGGTCTGTAATGAATATCCTAAGTCGTATAAGCTTTCACCATAGTGTCCAAAATAGTGACAAAAAAATCTGTTTTTTCATTAATATCACATCTCGAAAAGTACTCTTAAAATTGCCATATATACATTCAGTAAATTACACAAGTCTGCAACCAAAAAACTGCATGGGATATTTTGAGTGTTCTTTATGTTTTTCGGTGTGCTGAATTCGAAAATGACCTCCGTTTTTGTCCATCACGTACAGTTTTTCCGCAAAACGTGTGTACTGAGTGTGGTAATGTACCATTTTACCTCTATTTAACTGAAAAAAATTCTCTACTAATTTATGATTTAGAAAAATGTTTATTACAAATAGTTTTTCTTATTTGCTTCTTTGATGTTCAAAGAGTACCTACAGTTATAAAAACTGAAAAAAAAGGGGGGAGAGAGCGAGGTTGGGCGTTAGATGGGGAAAAGTGAAAACAGGCCTGCTACACTCACCCACAGAGCCACATTGATCAGGTTCAAATATGTTGCACTGGGTTCCTGGACTATTAAGGATTTTATTAAAATAAGGGTGATAGTGATAAGATAGATAAAGAATGTTGGGGGGGGGGGATTTATTTATTTTTCGTTGGATTCGTTTATTTAAAAGTATTGATTTGTATTGAAGTTTTTTTTATTTATTTATTCCGCTTCCTTATCAGATCAAGGGAAATAATTTTTTAGAATAAGCAGAAATGCTGCCATGGTGCATTTTTTAATCAAGTGCACACCCCTTTTTAAAATAGAAATAGTCAAAGGTGCTGGGACTAGTCGTGGTATTCCATGTTGGGCAGTATAGCGGTTGATCGTGAAAAAGTGCTGTTTCCAAATCTTCACATTAAATTAGGACTGATGAAGCAATTTATCGAGGGTTTGTTAAAAGATGGAGACTTTCAAATATGTTTGTTCGAAGTTTCCGAAGTTTTCTGAAGCTAAATTGAAAGAGGGAATATTCACAGGACCTGACATAAGCAAACTTTTATCTTACCCATTGTTTTTTGAATCAATCAATGAATGAAACTGAAAAAGAAGCCTAGAACTCATTCAAGGATGTGGTACAAAAGTTTTTGGGAAGTAGCAAAGACTATGGCTCTGAAAACATCGTTAAGAGGATGTTGGCTGCCTTCAAAGTTCAGCACTGTAACATGAGTTTAAAAATCCATTTTCTACATTCACATGTAGACTATTTTCCCAAAAACCTTGGTGGCTTTAGTGAGGAACAGGATGAGAGGTTTCATCGAGATGTGAAAGACATAGAGAGACGTTACCAAGGAAAGTGGGACGTAAATATGATGTCATACTACTTTTGGATGCTCAAGCGGGAAACATCGAGATCCAACCAGCGAAAGCGCACCAATAGGAGTATCAATAAAAAGAAAAAAATGGTTTTACCGTAAAAAGGAGTAAACACTAAATGTGATCCACTTTTTAAAATGTGTTGTAATGAGTAAAAAAATTGTAAAGCTTTTTTTTTAATAAATACATGATTTTCTTCGTAACTTTTTTTTTCGACTTTGACAATTAAGTCCTCACGTATTGCAAAAAATCTGTACGTGATGGAAAAAAATGAAGCTCATATTCGGATTCAGCACACCGAAAAACATTAAAATCAGTCAAAACATCCCATGCATCTGTTCGAAATTTTTTTTTTGCAGACCTGTGTTATTAGAGTATAAAATTATGAACAAAATGAGTACCTACAACTTATATCTTTGTTAAATATTACAATCACAAATTAATTTCAAAGTTTGGAGTAAATTCACCAATCACACGCTTTAACCCTTTCCCACTCCCACTGTCCCTCTTCAACCCCCCCCCCCTCCTGGGAATAGAAGGCTGTAATACTAGAAACATAGTTGTGTTTAACGTCCTATGAAGCTAGCTACACAGCCATGTGACCACCATGTTGACATACTAGATATTAAAACTATTTATTTCATTACAATGTAACTAAGAAATAAAAAATGATCCAATCCTTATACTGAACTCAATTTATTTCTGAAAAAAAAAATGCAAAGGCACTGTTATTTATTTCCTAATAATAAATAACTTTTGGGAAGAACATTAGAAGGAATAAAAGGAAAAGTTCAGGAAAACTGCAGTATTAATACAATGTGATTATATTAAATAATAGTTCAAATGAACTCTGTTACAGAAAAGTATTAAATTACCTAATTTTTCTTTTCAATCTGTTGAGAATAAACAAGAAAGCTTGTGAGACTGCTGACATAACTGATGAAACAACAGGTTTAAAATCGCATTTGTTAATAATTTCTGTTAAAGGAGTTAAAATTTGGTGAACAATAGAAAATTCAGTTGGGTTCAAACACACATTATCTGAAACAAGAATTAAAAATAAAAAGAGAAAATATATTAATCAACACTCAATTAAAATAGCGTTTGTGACAAACAAGAAATTTCAAATCGGTAGCTAGTAATGAAACATTGAAAATGAATCTTTTCAAGTCAGCAATATTGATTTATCTGTTTGCACGCAGACACACACATTTACATAGATGTATGTATACATATTCACAATTTAATAAACACTTTAGCACACCAAATGTATAATTTAAAACTCCTTTTATGAATACTAAGAGAATAGGGTCTGGTGGAATAAAATAATCAATTGTGGAACGTGATCATAGTTCAAATAAATTAATGTAGTTTGTAAATAAATGTTCGAATGAGTGCAAATATTTTTAATAGAGATTAGCAATAAGGAATTATAGTTTAAATTCAAAATTTTATAACTGGCAATGTTTTATGAAAAAAGTTGACATTTTTTTCATGAAACATTTTAAAATTTGAACACCTTTTTTAACTTCTGTGGGAAAATGTGTTATAACTTTGAACAGATTGACTGTGCAGGAAGTTTCCAACATGTATCAAGAACCTTTACTCTTTAGCAACTGTCTGTATTTAATTTGAAAAATATTTTAGAACAATTTAAGTAAGATGGAGGTAAAGTGGTCATAGGATTAGACTTAATGTACACCATTATTCTAAAGTCACTTAGTCTTAACTTATGATGCAGAGATAAGTTAATGATTAATTTTACTAAACGTATATTGTTTTTACAGTAAACACGATTAAATACAACTGTGTTTGCTGGGGCATACAGGGTATACTAGCATGTACCTTAGGGTGGTTCACAAACCTATGGTAAAAAAAAAAGTTTTGTCCTAGAGGTCACGGCGGTGGCTCATTTTTTTTACCTTTATCCACCCTAATATACTGCCAAAATTTCAACCTCCTACTTAAATAAAAAGACGGTGCTCAAAGCTCACATAGTTCTCCAATTTTTGTCAATTTCAAGCATTTTTCGGTTGAGCGGCAAAAAAAAAAAAAAGAAAAATTCTGGGTGTTTTCCTATCATTCTTGCTGATTCTTATGTTCAATGATCCCCTGAATCCTAATATGGCCACCCTTTTCCCCCATTGCCTCCCACTTTTCGAAAATAGCGCCCCCTCCCCTCCTATTTTCATTAGATTTTGACAATTTCATAGATGCTATTTGGAGGGGAAGGAAGCATTATATTTACCATTAACATTCTTCTATAGGGCTAGAGAGGTGAAAAGTTCAAAATCATAAACACTTTTTGCAAGTAAGGAGACTCATGGGGGTATTTTCCCCTTCCCACCGTAAAATCTTTAACATATCATCAACAACTCTTTTTTTTTCAGCTTCAAAATTTTGCTTATTTTTTTGTGCAACACAATAATATTGGACTGCTTCTATAACTCCCACGTCCAAAAAATTTTTCAAGCTGTAAAATTTTTCCTAAAACCTTGGAAACATCGCATGTTACACATGAGTCGCACCGCAGATTTAATTCAGTAAAGAACCTTTCAGTATTATTTATATTCATTCCAGTTATGTTCGAGTGATTACCATGAAGGGGGAAATGGAGATCATATTTGGATTTAGTGGGGCATACTACATAAAGATAGGTCCACTGAACCAACCATCAAATAAATGTTGAATTAATAAGAAATTTTTCTGATTTTTTTTCTGAATAAGCTCATAAATCCTATTTGGCATGGTTTCTACAAGTTTTTGCAAACAATTTGTCCCGATTTTTGACCATTTGATGGAAATAGCCCTTTTTAAGTGCAGTACTGTTGTACTGACTTCCACCTGCATACACCACTCTTGCGAGTATACCCCACATGTTTTCTACAGGATTCAGGTCGGGGCTGCACGGTGGCTAATCGATAATATGTACAACATTATCCAGAGACCATTCAAAAGAAGACTTTTGCAGAGTGCAGAGGAGCATTGTCCGGTTGGAACATGAAGAATGGGCCCCCAATGGGTTCTGATTGTGGAAGAAAATATTGTCCAAACAGCTTGTTATAGCCAGCAGCATTCAAACGATTGTCTAAAAATTCTATATCAGTTTTTCCTGTCCCTCTGAATAGCGCACACACCATAACGGAACCACCATCAGCTTGCCTCTTCAAGAATATCTATCTATTGTTATGCAGATCGTCCCAGTAATAATGGCAATCATCTGGACCATTCAGGTTGAATTCCTTTTTATCACTGAATATCACGCGATGCCTATCTTGTTTCCAGGACATCACTTCCTGCGTGAATTTCAATCTCTTTTCTTTGTGCTTTTTAGTCAATTTAGGAGCCGCTTTCCTTTTCCCGTAAACTAAATTGCCGAACTTCTTTACCGCTCTGTGGACTGTAGATTTTGATATTGAAGGGTTTAGTTGTTTGGCCAAAGTGGATATGCTCATTATTTCTAGATTTTAGGTCCCTTACGATAGTGCTTCGTTGTCGGGGTGTCACTTTTGATGGGCGGCCAGATGATTTTTTACTGCTATAAGCATTTCTAAATAGCAAAAAATTGTTTGCAACATTTTGCGATCTGTTTAAAAGCTTACCTATTTCTCTATTCGATTTTCCAGACTGTTTAAATGCATCAATTTTCCCCTGCTCAACCAGCGAAAGACTGCAACGACAACCCGTTTTTTTTGACTACAAAGTGCTGTTCAAATCTGTTTAAATACCTCCACGGCAGCAAGCATAATCCCGTAGTAAGACTAAGCAACGATACTTATGCAAAATTTTGGAAATAAACGTGGTTGGGGCAAAATTTCTGAAGGCGGACCTATCTTTTTGAAACGGTCTGAAAATGAAAATTTGCATCAAATAAGAAGAAATGATTTATTTTTAAGAAATTTCATTAAACATAGTTGTAACAATTACAGATATATAATCACTATATAAAAAAGTGATTCTTATTCTCAATTAAGAGTCGAAATTTGAAAAATTAGGGTGGACCTATCATTTCGAGACGCACTGTATATACTTGTGCATACACTTGTATACACCTATGTAATGGAATTGCAGAGTACATACACTCATGTGATGGTTGCCTATTCTGGTATACAGAAATATGTCCTTTTATGCTTGCATTATATAGGTATAAACACATATATTTATGTAAATGTATATGCACTCTGATGATTGTGGTTATGCATTTCAGAAGCACATATTTTGAATTTAAATAAATGTTACAATTGATACAGCTTCAACTTAATTACTTTTGTCAATCAATACTACACATAATTCCATAAAAGTGATTTTCTATCAAATAGCAAAATAAACATAAAAATTATAAAAGATATGAAAGATTACATTTCTTACCTTTGAAAACTTTTTTCCACAACACTTTAGATTCCAAGGCACAAAGAAGACATTTCTTAACATTGTTAAAAATTATAAAATACATAAGATTTGGAGCGTCTTGCAAACAACCCTATAAAAATTTCAAAATAAATTTTATACACACACACACTAACACACACATATATAAAAATATAAGGATGAATAAAAAAAACGGTTACAAGCCGCAGCATTTGAAACTACATATTGTGAATAAGTTTTGTTTTTACAGGGGGGGGGGGGAGGAGGGAGAGATGGTGCAACTTAGCAAAGCTTTCTGATTTTGCTGAAACTACTTTAACTGAAACTTAAGTTTTCATAAGTTGCTGATTTAGCAGATTTTAAAAATTTTCTTTTAAAAACTAGTATACAAAACAACAGGGATTTTATAAGTCTTTAGTGATTGATTAGAGTGTTCTCCATGTTATTATCAGACAGAACTGTGCAGCTCTGTTCTAGGTTAATGATGTTGCTAAAATATTCTTTTGCACTCTGCATGGTTGTGAGTTATAGTAAGAATGGAAAGCAAAGGAGCACTTTTCATATTTCAATAGACTAGAAGCATCAACTAATTACTTCAAAGCAGCCCATTTTTTATGTATCTACCCTCAATATTTTTAACATACCATCTGGCAAATCATGTGTTTGAACTGAACAAAATTTACTTTCGAGCTTATCTGAAGTTTTATATGCAGTTTCTCCATTCTTCTGAAGCAACCTAACCGAAAACTTTAAAAAAAAATAACATTGGAGACCTAAAACCTAATTATCTAACAACTATGCCATAAGATCTTATACTCTTACAACATGTCCAAAAATCTTACAATGTAAGACAAAATCTAATAAGTTGGCAACTATGCACTTAACAAGCTAAAACATAAAACGTTGGAATCTTCCCCAGTGGGAACCCTGGTAAAATGTTTATTCACGTATAATTTAGAAAAAATATCAGAAGATGAAGTTCAGCAAGGAAGACAATAACATGATCATTATATGGGAGAATTTATCATACTCAAGAGCAGATTTTTTTCTGAGGTCATATCAAATCAATAAGAAACTACAGGAACACTAAACCTTAACTCGTTGAAAGAGAATAATAATAACACTAAAGAAAATCCATTCCTACGATTCACAAAAATCATAAAGCTAAAAAAGGGGGGGGGGGGGCTTGCACCTTGCTTGAAAAATTTCCTTCTTGATTCTTTTAATATTAATGTTGCTTATTTAGAAACAAATACAACACCATAATGTGTTTTATGCATTATATGAAATATATTGTTTCAGCAATCACTAATCCAGCAATTGCAACAGCTAATAATTTAACTTTAAAAATTATTTAAAAGCGATTATTCAAAAGAGAAGATGTATTAGGTTTAACTTACTTCAAAAAATTTGATCTGTTTTGAAAGGACACTGTTCAGTTTTTTATTCATTGAAGTAAATGCTTGCATTTCTTCAAGTACATCAGCAGAAGATTGAATTGATATATTTTTAAGAATACTGAAAGCCCACTAAAAATAACAAATATGAATCTTAATTTAAAAACAACCATATTAAGAGACTAAGTTAGTTTTATAATGACAAGTAAAATAACAAACAAAATAAAATGTCAATTTCAAATGTATTAGTTCATTAAAAATACATACATGGTCTCTGGACCTTTTCACTGCTACAGTGAACGGTTGCAGTGTGTCTTGCTGCATTTGGAGCCAGACACAGCATAAATACCTATCAAATACTCCCAGACATGTCCTTGTAAAATCTATTGACCCAAAAGTCCTGGGTTTGATCGCTAGGAATTAGTTACCTCTGGTGCTGGGTACTGGAGACTTCCCTGCCTCTTCAGTACTATGCCCAAATTGTGTAGGTCTAAGTAACACACTAATTTCCCATGATTTGTCATGGCATTTAAACCCAATAAATCAATTAAATTAATAGCTGCAGAGGGTTTATGGGGCACCAAGTTTGCAGTGACATGAATGTCGGTTTTCAAAAAAGGGTGTCAAAATTCCTTCTGGGACATCAGAATGCAACCAAAATGAGAGGCGTAGAACTAGACCCCATAAAGACCATGCATATGAACTGTAATAAGGTGATCAATTCCTGTACATTTGACAACTGCATCTTTGTAGTTTCTTTACACAGAATACATACACGAAACATGTTAAAAAAACAATATATTGATGAATTTATAAAACACAATTTTATTAACGAAAAACTGTTTTCTTTTTTTAAACTCAAACATACTACCATGTGGTTGCTTTAGTGGCCTATATCTATACCCTTTCTCCCACTACACAAATTTTAAAACATGTTCAAGAACTTTTATTAAGTTATTGAATACATCAACATGAAATATCCAAACATTAAAATTTAGACAATTTTTCATATGAGATTATTTAAACACTTTAGATAGTTTAGGTAACTCTAATGAGTGTTATAGCAATGTGTTTTAGTTTCAAAGGCATGTTTTGCAACAGGGGAGGGATGGAGAGACATGAACAAAAATTAAAATCATATTTTAGCCCAACATTTTTTGTACCGTGTACAATTCAGGAAATTGCAAGGAAAAAAAATCCAAAATAAATGCTAAAAGATTGCTGCATAATTTTACACAACTAAATTTGGTAAACCGACTTCTCACAAGAAAATGAAAAACGGATAAGAGCGAGTTATCCATCTACACACAAAACTAATACGATGTATAAATTAATCAGTTCAAAATTTCATTTCATGATCAAAATTTGCTACAAGTAAAGCAATAAATACCCATTTAAAAATGAAGGTTATTAAAATTTTTTTGTTAATGTGCCTGTTTTATTACATCATTTTTGGGAAGGTGCCAATAAACGTTAGTAAACTCAGCAAGCATTGTGCTTTGGTTTATCTAAAAAAAAAAAAAACACATCAAAAGCTTGAAAATAAAAGAGCTAAGGGGGAGAATTTCAAAATGCGTAAAAGTTGGGAGGTACAGGTATGTGTTAATAAACAGTTTCTTTTGAGCAGTTAAAACTCTGAAAAATAGCATTAAAAGTTAGTAAGGAAGTTTTTTTTTAGTTTGGCAAACTTTTGGAATGAAACATATTAATTATTTAAAATTTGTATAAAAGGAGTGATCAGCCATTCAAGTGTATGATTTAATCAATATTTATATAGTGTACAGAAGATTCATACCAGTTAGTTATAATTTTTAGATTCAGAGCAAAAAAATGTACAGGAATCAACTACAAAAACAAAAATTACACAATGGTCCCTGGCTCATGTAGATGCCACAAATTACAAGGAAAAAAATAAATGGGCACACATATATTATTTAAGACTGCAGAGGTATTTGAATAAAACTTACTAATATTTTTCAGTAAATGGAACAGTTTATTTCATTACCTACAAATTTAGTGCTGATAAAATTACTGTTTTGTGTCATGAAGTGTGTGAACAATATAAATTATTGTCACAGTAGATATTTTTTATCATAATCACGACATTTCTTACATATTACATCATTAAAAGCACAACAGCCTTTTGCAGGCCAAGGCCGACTTGCTGACTTTCCTCCAGTTGACCCTATTAGTCGCAACAGCCCTCCATCGGTTGATTCCCATTACTTTTTGGTCATTCTTGACATCGTCCAACCATCGAGTGGGTGGTCGTCCTCGACCAGGGTTGCCAGACGTCCCGGATTTCAAGGGACAGTCCCATTTTTTGAAATATTGTCCCGCGTCCGGGGGAACCGTGATACGGGACGGGTAAAGTCCCGTATTCTGGCTAGCAGCAGCATTTTGCAAAACGAAACATTATTTTCGGGAAAAAAATGAAGTAAAACAAAAAAAGGGAAATAGAGTGATAAGAAAATTGATTAAATTATAATATTTTCCTCTTCTGAAGTAATGTTAGTGTTCTATTCATTTAGAGCAGAAATTATTGTGACAATCAATTCAACAGGCGTTCTTTGTAAAAATGGTGTATCTCCTTGTAAGTGATTTTACTATGCATTATGCTGGTTATATTAAAAGACCTTCTCAAGTTTTCAATTATGAAAGAAATATATGTGTTCAGCTACTATTAGTCACTAGATTTTTTGAATCAATCAATTTCAATCTTCCGAAATTTGCTTAGCTTCGGTTTTATACTAAAAGATGTAACTAAATGTTATTCAATTTAGCAAACAAATACGCGTTTCAAAAACATGAAGATACATAATTTTTACTATGACTGACAGAAATATAAATTACAGTCAGCTTTATGGAAACCCTAAGACCATTAAAAGTTAGGAAGAATAATTGCAGCAATGAAATCCAGTAGCAAATATGATTTTCAAAAAAAGAATTTTCTGACATTATGTAAGAATAATTATTATGTTATAATATTGAAAAAACTGCAGTTTTTCCCCAAAACATATTGAATATCGATTTTTTTAATTTGTTTTAGGTTAACTTCATATGGTTCAAGTAGTAAGGTTTAATTCTATTTCTACTCAATTGTAATCAAAATTTTCGTAAATGACTCATTAAAATTATTTTGCATGCAAATTTCCCCATTGGTACGTCTAGCTTTTTGAAAAAATACATACTAAACATTAGTCATAAGTAGAAGCGACTATTATATCTTTCATGCCAAGACAGGTCCGTCATTTGGGACAGGACAGGTGGTCAATGGCCTCCCTCCTGGTTTTGGGAAATTAATGTATTTACATATAAGTGTGCGTGACTTTTGCTTTTTTTTTGTATAAATTACATTGAAATTTGGTATGATTTACCTTTTGCCCCCCCCCCCCGGCAAAAATTTGAAATGACGGCTTGCGTCAGGAAAAAAGGGGTTAATAACAGGGAAATACAAGTTTTCTCAATAAGTGTTAAACCTTTGCCCTCTAATATTCATGACAAAAAATAACTATGCAATGGTAAAAAATGAAGTTTTTATTCATATGATCGTGTATTTTTTTCTTCATTCATATTTGTGAGAAACAAAGAGCCTGTCCTGTATTTACAGTTCTTAAATCTGGCAACCATGTCCTCGACGTCTAATCCCTTCAATTTTTGAAAAGTCACTCTTTTGGTAAGGACAGCATCAGCATGTCTATAAAGATGTCCTAGCCACCAAATACGTGAGGCTTTTATTGCCCTTACAATGTCAGTTCCGGCAAATTTGTCGTACTTTCTGTAAATCCCATAGTTGTACAGGATTCTCCATCTATTGTTTTCTTGAGTAGATCCAAAGATTTTTCTTAGAATTTTTCTTTTAAAAATTAGCAGCTTTTCTTCTTCAGATTTATTGAGGTGATCAGATTCAGATCAGATTGCATTTGCTTCATACAGAATAATAGGCCTGATTACAGTTTTATAGAGGCTCAGTTTTGTTTTTAGGGAAATGAACTTCTGGTTTCTGAGGCCGAATAAACTTCTATTTGCCAGAAAGATTCTATTATTTACTTCAATTTTCAGATCGTTGATACATGAGATCAGAGTACCCAAGTACGTAAACTGTTTTACGGTTTCAAAAGTGTAGTTACCTATCTTCAAAGAAGACAAATCGGGAGATTTATTAGTCGATATCAAAAATTTTGTTTTGTCTGCATTGATAACAAGTACCATCTCCTTTGCTGCTCTCTCAAGCACTACAAAAGCATTGATAACAGAGCTTTTTGATCTTCCAATGATATCAATGTCATCTGCGAAAGCAAGAAGTTGGATAGTTCTTTGTAGGATAGTTCCACTTGTGTTTAAACCAGAATCTCTAATGGCCTTTTCTAAAGCTAAGTTAAACAGTAGGCAAGAAAGGGAGTATCCTTGTCGAAGACCATTTCCAGTAAAAAAAGGGTTCTGATAGACGAGACAAAACTCTTACATATTACACTCAAATAAAAAATACAATATCTAAGCAAAAAACCTGGATATAGACATAAGCTACATCATATGATATATGATAAGCTACATCATACATTTTTGAAGAGAAAGAAAAAAACATTTGTTGCATCAAGTGATACTTAATCAGTAGGTTGAGAATTTATCTTACTTTGCAATCAAAGCAGCAAATGAGTAAATAAGCGGGCAAGTTGTTATTTGACACAAGAGCTCTTGTTTTGGTGTTCATCCACAAAGTGAAGGAATCAAGAGTTGTTTGAAGTTGCTGTATGGCTAAAATTAAGAAGTTTGCAATATATATGTAAGCTCAAATATTAAGTGGGCAAACTGGTGGACAGTGCAGTCACATTAGATTCCACACAATACCCCAAATAGTCCAGTCAATGAAGGTAAAAAAATAGGCTTTGTTGCAACTAATTTAGGGAAAGCTGAATTTTTGCAGGATGTTAGTACATCGAGTGTACACTAAAAAAACACAAAGTCCCGACCTCCACCCGTCTTGCTTTTCCCCCCACCCCCTACGAAACATTGCAAAAGCACTACTAAGATTATACGTTTTTCGTGTCGAAACTAATTTAGGGAAAGCTGAATCTTCGAAGGATGTTAGTACATAAAGTGTACAATAAAAAAATACTAAGTCCCGACCTCCACCCCTCTTGCTTTCCCCCACCCCCTCTGAAACATTACAAGAGCAGTACTATGGTTATACGCTTTTCGTGTCTCAACTAATTAGGGGAAGGCTGATTTTTTGTTTCAAGATGTTAGTATACAAAGTATACACTATAAAAACACAAAGTCCCGACCAACAACCCTCTTGCTCCCCCCCCCACCTCCACCACCTCCGATACATTGTAAGAGCAATACTATTATTATATGCTTACAGCTTGAAAACTAATGCTTTTATTGGGGTGTTTCTTCTTTTATTCCACTTCTTACTATATTATAAACGTGTGATGCTCAACCTGTGGCCCGCGGGCCACGTTCGGCCCTCAAAACAGATCCATGTGACCCATTGTTTCTCGAAATGTTACATTTTGGGGGATGTTCATTTCTGAAAAAGTTTCTGAATTTTTAAGAGATGTTAGTACATAAAGTACACACTAAAAAAACGCAAAAGTCCCGACTTCCCCCCTTCTTCCCCCACCCCATTCAGACACCTTATAAGAACAGTACATTGGCTAAATACGTGTTCTTCGAAAACAAATGATGTTTCCATGGTGTTTGGTATATTATTTCACTCTTATCAATTTATAAAATAGGTTGTGAAATTATTTGAAGAAGGGATTGTCTAGGAGACCTTTGAGGCAAATAAAGCTGCTTTTGAAATATACAGGGGATATTTGTTACATGCAAAGGTTTGGTGTCTAAAACTTTCAAGGAAATAGTAGAATCATACTTAAAATATGTACTTTGCAATTATAGAAATAAGTGACAGCGGTTTTCGAACAAAACTACAAGAACAAGAAAGAAGAGCATCAAAGAGGAATTTTCTCATACAATTGAAGGGCTTGGGAGATGAAGAGGTTATGTGACAAATCAGAAATAGCGAGTTACTACAGTTCAAAGTTTTATTGTAGCAGTTGTTGCAGCTTTTTTGTTTTCTGGTTTTGCCATTAGTGTGTGTATGAAAGTGTTTTAATGATATCTACTTTTTGATTTACAAAGTTTTATTTGCTTACATGTATCCCTTGCTTATCATTGTCCAGAGTGTTCGTTTTTCAAAATGTAACGTAGCCCCTTTATCCACCAAGCCCATCAATTGTTTTTGATGAAAATATAGTTTGCAAAACACAACAAGATTTTCTAGCAAACCTTCAAAACAGGAAAAGATTAATGGAAGGAGTTAGAATAAGGTTTGTTGCTGAAGCTATTAACGTGGTTTTTGCAGAGGATGACAGTGGCGTAGGAAATATGTAAAAACAGGGGGAGCCCAGCTCAATGCCGGATCTTGGAGCTTTCGGGGGGGGGGGGGGAATACATTTTCCCCCTTTACACACAAACTCAATTATGGATTCATAAATATTCAAATAAATATTTTTTGCAAAAAGGAATTTTAAAAACATTACCAATATCTTTTTCTTCAGAAGGACGATAAGCTTAAACACTTATAAATTGCTCAGAAAAAAGAAGTCTTAAACTTCTCCCATAAAAAAGTGTCCAAATGGTACGTTTAAAAAATAACTTAAGATGATTCTTGGTGACTTTAGAGGATAGAACATTTTGTAATCGAAGTCTTAAAATCGAATTATAGGCCACCTTTAGTTACATTAGGGGCAGGAACTGAGATAGCAAAATCATCCCTGGCAATTCTTAAAAATTTTGACTTTAAACTCGCACTTTTAGACGATTTTAAATCAGGAATTTTCTAGGAAAAGCAAATCACATTTTTGAATTCAGGTTTGAGGTAAAAAAGGTACTACAAAAAGTTGTACTAAGGATTTTTTTCCGGGGGAGTTGAGCCGGTCTGAAATATTCCAGAGGGAACCCAAGCTCTCCCAGCTCCGCCGGTTGCTACGCCCCTGGAGGATGACGCCGACACTGTCATTGTCAACCAAGCCATTAAGAATGTGAAAAATAATAATACTACTATTGTTGTGAGAACTGATAGATCTCTTTGTTTTACTTGTAGCCTTAGCTCCCCAGCATGATGCCACACTTTTCTTCTTAAAGCCTTCATCTTCAGTGTCTAAAGTTTACTCTGTCAATAAACAAATAAACATTTCCTAATAAATAAACATGTCGAGCTTCTAACTGTACCCCTTATTGCTCATGCAATCACTGGTTGCGACACGACATTGGTTTTCTATGGACTAGGGAAAAAAAAGCTGCCGACTTGATACGTTTTTCAACTGAAGCTAAAGCTTAGGCTGAGATTTTCACAAAACAAGATATTACAAAAGAAATAATTGTAGAAAGTGAAGAACAGTTTATCCTTAATATGTACAATTTATCACAGTATAAAACCCTAAATGAAGCCAGATATTTTAAGTATGAGCAACTAATCGCCAAAATGTCCCTTAAGTCAACTTTTGATTTAGCCAAAATTCCACCAATTTCAGATGCCACTCATCAGCATTGTTTGAGGCTTTACCACCAAAAATTCAAACTTAGTTAGGTTTTAAACTTCCACCAGAAGAGTGTGGTTGGCAATATACTTCAAGAAACAGACTGATTTCTAAGCTCATGACAAGTATCCCTGCTCTAAGTAAACTGGGCCGTGTTAGCCCGATCGGTAAGGCGTCGGACTCGTGATTGGAGGGACCCGGGTTCGATCCCAGCCGATCAAAGATCCGCCGTCTTGATTAATGGTGGCTGGGGGACGTAGAAAATGTCGTGGTCACAAAGTCCTCCAAGTGAAACGATACCTCTGGGGGTGCTGGGCCAAGTGTTTGCTTGATCCTTGGTTCTGGTTCAAAAAGAACAGAGCTGCTCTTCAGGGTCCTATCCCGATTAAACCACGAGTTGTGGTAGGTACGGGGGACCCTGGAGTGTGTGAAGTGAAATGCTCTAAGTAAACTTCTCCTATTAATATCTTGCAATTATAAAAAAACATTGTGTGTTACAAACTGTAGCTGTCGTAAAGCTGGGTTCGATTGCACGTCTATGTGTGGAAACTAGTAGAATGCATTGTAACAATATTTCGGACCAAGTGAATGAAATGTTAGATGGTGACCGGTAATAAAGGAATAATTGTTGTCAGCATTACTTAGTGCTTTTTCTTTTTGCTAAATGCAACTTGTTTTTCAGAAACGAATTGCCTAGAGTCGTAACATTTCGGAAAACAACGAGTCACACAGATAAGTTTCAAGAGCCCGATGCGGCCCGAGGGCTGTAGGCTGGGCACCACTGGTTTATAATATTGTAAGAAGTGAAATAAAAACGGAACGACCCTGTATCATTAGTTTTCAAGCTGTAAGCGTATAATCATAGGACTGCTCTTGCAATGTGTCGGAGGGTGGGGAAGCAAAAGGGTTGGGGATCGGAACTTTGTGTTTTTTTAGTGTATACTTTATATACTAACATCTGGAAACAAATCGGATTTCCCTCAATTAGTTGCGACACGCAAAGCGTATAGTAATAGTATTGCTCTTGCAATGTTTCGCGGTGGGGGGGGGGGAGCAAGAGGGTTGGGGGTCGGCACTTTGTGTTTTTATAGTGTATACTTTGTATACTAACATCTTGAAAAAAAATCAGCCTTCCCCTAATTAGTTTCGACACAAAAAGCGTATAACCATAGTACTGCTCTTGCAATGTTTCGGAGGGGGTGGGGGGAAAGCAAGAGGGGTGGAGGTCGGGACTTGGTGTTTTTTTAGTGTACACTTTATGTACTAACATCCTTCAAAAATTCAGCTTTCCCTAAATTAGTTTCGACACGAAAAACGTATAATCTTAGTAGTGCTTTTGCAATGTTTCGGGGGGGGGGGGGAGGGGGGGAGGGGGGGGTGAAAGCAAGAGGGGTGGACTTTGTGTTTTTTTAGTGTACACTCGATGTACTAACATAATGCAAAAATTCAGCTTTCCCTAAATTAGTTGCGACACGATGTGTTTAGACTGGACTAAAATGAACAGAAAAATTCTATGGACACATTTTACTGAAATTATAAATTTCTCTAGTTTTTTTAATATTTTCTAAGGTCTATTAAACTCTTAACTTTTATGAGATATTTCACACATTTTTCTAAATTATATATTAATTTTGTTTGAGTATATTTCAAATTGTTTTATTTCTTATATGTTTTGTTTTTGGGGAAATAATAATATGAATTTGTAACAGTGATTCTGCTGCTTAAAACTATTCTTTAAGCCTCTTTGAGAAACAGATTGAAAATTTTTCATGTTTTCATTGAATTGACTTTTTTTTTTAACAATAAATATATTCATGACTTTGATGTTTGTGAAAATTAAAAATTGCAACGAAACTTACTGCTTTATAGTTAAAACTTAGTTTCACTATTTGCAACAATATATTAACACGACAATTCGTTCCGACTTAATAGGATGAAAAGTGGAAAGAAATCGAATAACATATTTTCAACATGTTTTTCTAATTATTTTTATAAAATCTGCATCCATGGTGCACACCGTCATTAAAAACTATATCTGTATACCAAATTTCATGTTTTTAGGCCTTAGTGTTTTACATGGAAACGCACCACATTCAAACATATTATTTTATTGTATGTATGCATGTGTTTTGTATAATATATTTTCTTTTACTGTTGGATTGCTGAATTTAATTGCTTACAAAAATTTACAATGCGGCCCTTGAATAAAATAAGTTGGAGATTCCTGCCTTAGATAAAACAGCTTAAAAATTAGTTAATGCCTTTTGATCACTATGAGGTTCTCGACTTATTTTTTGGCATTTGATTTTTTAATCATTTGTTTCCTCATTCACTTACCCATTTTAGCCGTGGTTAAAATTTTGACCTTTATTGTAGATACATTTTCTTTATTGAATTTTAATGTTTGCAATCCAATGCATAAAGTAATCAATAAAAATAAACGTATAACAGATTTAAGTAAAAATTTGCACAAAAGTTTTTTTTTAATATGTTTAATATTTTATACTTTTTTTTTTTTTTGTTTTCACTAGTCAAATGTAACTTTTCAAATATGTTTATATGGGCCACACATGAACGAAAATGTGCCTTGGGCACTATTCTAGGCAAGAAGGGCTCTGATTGTTCAAAATCAGTATGCAACAGAATGTAAATATCAACTTACCTTTCAAACATGAAAGAGAGTTTGAACAATAAATATTACTTAGAAATAATTGCATCAATAGCTCAACACAGTTACAAAACAAATTTCCTGGATAAGTTCTAGCTCCATTTGAAACAGTTGGCACTGGAATGCAGATATAAAGATGCATTGCTGATACTGTGGATGAAAATTCTGAAACGAAGCAAAACTATGTTTATAACATAGACAACATTTAAAATTTGACTTAATTTATAAGTATAGTTTGAATAATAACTATGGTCTTGATGGTTTAAAACTTCATGAATTTGTATTGCTTCAAATTCATTACAATGAAAAAAAAAAATCCCCCCCATCCCCCAAAATGCAAAAAAAAAAAAAAAGTGAAAATGACAATAGCTAGTTTATGTACTGAGTTCTTCTCTAATACTATTGTCGGAAATCTTACTTGGCAGCAATATGAAGGCTATGCACATCTTAATCATAGCATTACAATGCTACCAGGATAGCTTTGCCTCAACTATAGTGAATCATCTTTATTTACATAAATCTCCCAACATTTTTCAAGACATATATTCAACAACGCTATTCCCTGCTGAATATGTTCTAGATATCATATAAGGAATGCAAAGTAATTTACACCTTTGAAATGTTTTAGACATTTTAAAATGTACATCTCAAGATGAAGAAAAAGAGATGTTATTTCTTTTATGCATAAAATTTATGACAAACAAATGTAGTTTATGTATTAAAAACAATCTTGTTTTTAGGGGAAAAAAAACTTTGCTGCAGTTAGCACCATGTTTCAAAAAAAAAATTATGTATACATGAAGCAGAAACATAGTTTGCAAAACCTCTATTTTAACAAGTTAGTCCTAAATGGATACTTCCAATCACAATAATAGCCAAAATTAGATGTTTAGTTAAGATACGAAATGTAAAACAATACAAAAGAGTCATCTATTCTGGCCAGTACTGTAGATTCTTAAAATGAACACAGAATTTCACTCAGAAATTTTTAATTTATGATTTTTAATAAAAATAGAAAGAAATTTCATTTATTTGCCTCCTAAATAAGGGTGAGAAGCATCAATATGAGAAAACTTCAGTTCTCATATCGGATGCAAACAGATTGTATTTTTTAAAACTACGACATCAAAACAATAAAAAAGGCAAACAAAAGAATTAAAAAAGTAAATTAATTTTAGAATGACATTTGAATAGGTCTATTCAATGAATATTATTAATAATTATCGGTACAATCACTGAAAATTTGGACTAAGCAAAAAATTTTGAAAGTATGAAAGTAAACTTAAAATATAAAATAACTGATTTCCGGTAGTTTCAAACATGAAAATACTAGAAATTCGGAATAATTTCGAAACAAAACCATCCCTGAGGGATTATGCAAAATCACTGGATTAATCACAATTACGACAACATACATATATACATTCAATATAAGAATTTGCCCGAAATTTTACTGAGCTAAGAAAGCTAAGTTTAAGAGTGATAATTGATTCTGAGTAGGTTTTTTTGTCTTGGGAATGAGGTATTAAACATTTCACTTCTTAAAAACATTTTTTATTACATTTCATAGCTAAAGAAGAGCGCAAATTTATACACAAAAATAGATTTTGATGATATTGTTTTAACATGCAATATTGCTTCTAAAATCAACTGTTAATTAATGCATGCAAGTATTTCATTCATGAGCAGGAATTGCAAAAAAGAAAAAAAATCACAAACTTTTTCAAAATTACTTAGAATTATAATAAAAAAAAGGTTAATAAATCAATGAATTAAAAAAATAAAAATAGTACTTTTTAACACTTACTTTTGTCCCATTGCATTTGCACAATATGAATAAGAATAAAATTGTATATTTGTTTTAATGCATCTCGACCTTCAGGTAGAATATCTGAAAAATATATAGAAGAGTAATTTTTAATATTTAACAATGAAATCTCTGATTTGAAAGAGTTAAAATAAAAAAATGATGTTATGCAATATCAGCATTTTTTCTATTTTAAATTTCTGGAAATTTTTCATCTCTCCCCCCTTCTTGAAAATGATGCAGAAAAAACTTTCAGTTAAACACATCATATTGAATAACCCCCACATCAATACTGGATAATCTGCCACATATTTTGTGAATATGTTCAACATCCGTACATATGTTCCACGTGGAGTGGTCGGCCGGATTGGATACAGCATGGTTAAAAATACTCTGAGTACCAGATATATTCTGGAAATATGTTGCATCCCTAATCGTAAGGATCTGCATTATTCAGCATTACCAGAATTTGAACGACATATATTTCAATTAAAATACAAATGAAATTGCTTTTGGGGAAACTTTCAAATTAAAAAGGAATGCTTCATTAAGAAACTTTACATTTAAAAATATGAAATCCAACATATAAGATGTGAAAACCCACTAAATCTAAACTAGCCACTTTTTTTTCAATGTAGTGAAAAAAATCACTTGAAAAGAAAAAAGGAAAAACTGAAAGTTAAAAAGCTTTTAAAATACAATACTTTCAAAAATACAGAAATTACAAAAATACAATACCTTCGTTTGTCATGGCTGTTTTCAAAATTTCTGAAACTTTATAAAGGTAAGAATCTGGCCACAGAAGTATAGATCCAGCTGTAGCACCTCCATATTGATGGTACGGTACTTCAGAAAGTGATCTTATGACAAATTTTTGCAATTTGTTCCAAAAATGCATCCAATATTTATCTTCAAGAAATGCATAACGACCATCATCAAGATTTATTTGAGGCATTAACCAGGAATGACGAATCGCTGAAAATACATAACATAATTACTATAATTACATAACAAAATGTGCATTTTCTTTAATGAATTTATAAAAAATTAATATTTAATATACTAGTTATTTCAAACATCTGCTCTTCATTTAATGTTAAAATGAAAGAAATCATTTTTAACACCTTAACGAAAAAAAAAAAGGTTTAACTTGAAATAAATTTCATTTCTTAACTTGAAAAAAAATCAATAGAAAAGAATAAATCAAAAGTAGAGATAGCATCAAGCACAATTTGGCCGAAGCACTGAATACCGAAGCATTGAATGAATAATAAATGCACACAATATGATACTATACTCCATATGTTTTAATATTCTTAGTGTCACACAATATTTTTTAGCTTACTGTCTCATTTTGAAATTAATTTATTAAAGTGTTGATTTTGTTTAGTTGATGTTTCAAGGGTGAATCCAGGACATGCGATGCCTTACTACCTATTTTTATTAAAATATACAATCAACATTCTATTATTGCAAAATTTTGTCAACAAATTAATAAAACTAACAAAAACTGAAATTTTATGCCAAAGACTCCATTAAATAAAAGGTGACTTTAAAAGAAGTTCTTGGTCAGGGGTAGGGGAGAGTGGTAATGAATGGGCCATGGTGATGAATGGGCCACTAACAAAATATGAAAAAGCATTTGCATGAATTTTCTTTTGATGCCACCAATAGATGTAGCTATTTGTTCTACTAAACTCATTCAATTTTCATTCGTTTGCGCTGAGCCATTTTCCAACTAGAGTGGCATGGTCGAGAATCTGACTGAAAAGTAAGTTTTTCCCTTTTTAGTAAAACATTTCCTAGCGAAAATGTACCAAATATTTCACTGCATACATATGTATAAGCTAGTCTTTCCATATCTATAAACTAATCTTAAGATGTATTTTGATGCTGTCTAAATTCAATGTACTCAAAAAACCTAAATGTATTCCAAAAGTATAGGTGGGGCTGAATGGGCCACTATGTCATGGTAATGAATGGGCCACCTAAATATTGTTTTTCTTCCTTTTCTTTGTATTTTCGCATTAATATAAAACACAACTGACTATCATAGATTAAGATTACTGTCGTCAAAATCGGTTTGTAGTAACTTCTAAGTATAATTTGCAGATCTATATTATATTCCTATAGCACAATTGACCTCTGTTTGCAGTGCGTGGCTTGAAAAAGCCCTCCTCTCTCCTTCATATTATATTCCTCACAGTACAATTTCATTTTCTTTCTTGGTGACTTAAGTTAGATATTTCTTATTCCCTTGTCTAGTAAATTAAAAAAAAAATTGAATTTTGACAAGTTTGAAAATGAAGAAGTTTTTGAAAGTGATTTTTAATATTATTTTTGAAATATATAAATTTTGTTAAATCATAGTGTGTATTATCTGTTATTTTTTTACATATATTTGATGTTATTTATTTCTTACAATCTCATTATTAAGTCATTTTTCTGCTACAATTGGTATGCATCAGTTTTATTTTAATTGCATCAGTTTTGATGTTTATATAATTTTAAATCAGTATGATTTTGTATCATCATGTCAAGTGCCACATTTATTTTGTCATATTCAGCAAATAAAAGATTAAATCCACATGTTTTCATTGAATTAATTTAGTGGCCCATTCGTTACCTTCTATGGCCCATTCAACCCCATAGGTGGGGTTGAATGGGCCAAATTTCAAAAATTTTATTTTCTGTTATAATTCATTATAGACAGGTGCCAATCCAACTTTTATGACTTTTTTAGACAGCCAGATAAGTAAAGCAACTAAAACACCAATTTAGAGTTAAAACAAAGTGTTAGAAAAAAATTACAAAAATTCAAAACCAAAAAGTGGCCCATTCATTACCACTCTCTCCTAGATGTTAAAAACCGACACTTCTTTTTTGTAAGTTTCTTCAAAACTAGAAATGTTTAAAGAAAGCCACATTTTACTAGCTTTGTGTTAAAGGAACTAAAGTTGCTCCAATTATTAACTAAACGTAATTTATAGCTTATTTATTTCACAAGAACTCTTTCAAGTTAAATAGAATATACTGTTCATTATTGGACAATTTCTGGTTCCAAGGCCATATACACATAAGCATTTTAATTAAATATAATTTTTTACCACATTTTATTACACTTGGTATAGTTGTGTATAGCTTAAAAACGATATTTTATGTAATTATAATTGTAAAATGAATATTCACTACATAAATTACTATAGGCTGCTGCGGTTGAATCATACCTTATGATTTGGCCAAGCCGAAGCTTCAGTGAAATAACCAAAGCTTTGTTCCATTTCTATCAAAAGTATTCATTCATCATGTCATTTACATTTACTATGAAGAATATAATTCCTACAGCTAACATATAAAATACCGAAATTTAAATATTCAATGTTAATCCCCAGAATTAGCACTACAACAAAAGAGGGGGACATTTTTAATTAATGTTCTATGCATCAGAGATAGTTCTTTCATTTCACTAAAATGCAATTTCATACTAGCATTAAAAAACACAACTAAAATAAACTCATTTTCTATTTTCGTATACTTCATCACTAGTCATCATCTCAAAGTGATTATAAAAAGAAAAACATGCAGAAAAATGCATAGGAATCAACTATCAAAATTTTAGACATGACAAAACCCAAATTTGGCGGGCTAGTGTTATTAGTATTAGAACTGATTTTTGGGTGTTTGCTTGCCTTCTTGACTTTCTGGTGCAACAGCTGAGAATTATTGCATGTGAGCTCCATCTTTTAAATGATACATCACAACTTAAAATTCCAAGGATAAGTATCTTCATTAAATAAAATTAAAGCAAGAAAATCTTTATTCAGAAATAAATTAACTTCATTTTTAGAGTTTATTTAAAATTAATTATATCTAGCCTATCTACTTTAACTAGAACTTACTAGCCTATCTACTTTTACTATTTTTTAATGTCTAAAAGAGCACACATGCTAACATGACATAAAGCAACTTTTCGGCACTATTAGAAATTCAACATAAAAAAACAAAGTCTTTTTCGATACACCCTAATGTTATGTTATTGACTTTTTTTAGCTATAGCTTATTAGTATCATTTTTTACCCCTTCTTTCTAACTATCCACGGTATTGGTTCATCCCCGGTTACCCTGTCACTCTATTCCACAAATAATCAGGAGTTAACTCTATATTTAAGTTGCATCAAAGTTAAGAATGCCATCTCAGCTTACAAAAATAATACACACGATTCATACTAACACGTTCCTACCACACTAAATTCCTGCAATGTTTGATTCACTATTTAATTAAATTGTTTAATTTAGTCACTTTTGAATTATATAATGAAAATGCCTTACTTATTGAGATGTTAGTTTCATCCATGTGGCCAGGAATATTTCTTTCATTTTTCAAAGATAAAGATTTCAATTTTGTAATGGGATATAAATATTTCAAGACTAATGTTTGGCTTCGTTGCATCAAAGAACCCAGCAAACAACAAAAATTTGTAGATGTGTCAAAAATTGATGGTACTGATTGTTCATTTCCTAAATCACTAGCATTTGCACTGCAGTAATCAGAAGTACTGCCAGAATTTTGAGCAATATCTTCATGTACAACTTTTTTCATTATTTTTTGTTTGTTTCGTTTACACTCGGATATCAAAAAATGTACAATCCTTTCTGATGCTACTTTAGCTTCAAAATGAGATAAATATTGCAAAATAAGGTTTTGAGTTTTGTGCTCATATTTTACAATACTCGAGCAGTATTCATCTCTTGAAAATTCAAAAGTTATCTGCTTCCCATCCTTTATCATAATAGAGCTGAAATCATCGCATATTTTCAGTACATTTTGTAAAAATTCAGGTGATATAAAATTTGAGTCAGCTAAGCATAGTTTTTTTAAAAATATACTGACATTTTTTTCTGCCCAATAAAATAGATCTGATTTTAAATTATGTAAAACCTTCAAAGTCCTTAATAAGGTTTGGTACACTTCTAAGTTAAAACCTACGCGTGATATATTTGTCATTTTTTGATAATTACTTTTCAGTGACAGATGTAAATCACAAATTATTTGTATGCGCTTTAGTAAACTCTCTAAGAAGGCTATGCTAATATCAGTGCTATCAATAAATCGATTAAATGACTGAACAGGCAATGTTTTTATTTTGAGCTTTTCATTTTTATAAAGTTGTTTAAAATCATAAACCATTTTTTGGGTTTGGGTTATACAAAAGTTACATTCTTCATTTATTATTATTGAACACCTTTCCTCAAGAAGTCTTTTTAATACATCATGATAAAATTGAACCTCCTTAAGGCTTAAATGCAGTGAATGATGCGTGGAAGTTTTATTAATATGATAGTTACCATCTCCTTGTGCTGTAGTCAATACTGAAATAATCTTACTCAATTTTTCTAAGATTTGACATGCATTTAAAAATGATTTTTGATCGCTGATACAATTTATTTTATAATAAGACTGACAAATATCAGCCAATAAACTATCGAAATATTTCCTTTGCTGCATAAGCTTCGCTCTCGTCGATAAGTTGGAGGCTGAACCAGAACACTTGGGTAATTCGTTTAATTTATCCATCTTATCGACAGTTAATTCATGACAGTCGACCGATTTTCTAGCTGAAAGAGCTTTTCTTTTAGATGGAACTTCATTAAATAGCATCATTATGAAAGATAAAATCTTCAAACGATCATATAAAAAGATAAAGTTCTATAATTGAACAGCAAGAAACATCTCTATTACTAAACGCTTCCTAAAAAAATTGGCATAATTTTAATAATACTATCAAATACTTTGAGGAAACACAAAGGTGAATAAGTTTTCAAGAAAGATTTTTCAATAACGGTCCACAGTTAACTCCGTTTGTCATTTATTTTACACATATTTCGTGGTAACATAGGCATAGTCGGGCATAGTAGTGAGATACGATGTATGCAATGTTTACTTTAAATTTTCTCATCACGACTGCTCACGACACAATGAGTGCAGAGAATTTCCATGAATGTCCTCCTAGTGGTTAAAATTAACCTAATCGCAACACTGTTAAAATCTGTTTAACACTGTTTAATCGCACTGTTAAAAGTCTGATGATTGAGGTTAAGGTCAAATATTAGGAGCCTCATACATTTTTAAAAAATATATTTGATTTATTTCATACGCAAATAGCCTCAATTCATTCCCATGAAAAAAAAATAAATTGAAATTGAAAAGCTCGCGTTATTTACGATGCGAATAAGCTTTGTATTAAAAAGACAAACTTTTGAAAGATGTTTAAAATAGCACACTTAAACTAAAAAAATCTTTTGTTAATCTTGTGACAAAACCAGTCATTTAAGGGGAGGAGAGGGAGTCAGATAAAGTTGCCCCCCCCCCCGGCTTTGGAAAATTAATGTATTTTCATGTAAGTGGGAGTGGCTTTTGCTCTTTTTTAATTGGGTGCGAAATGCGAAACCATTTGTTCCCTCACCTCTCCCCGGAAAAACTCGAAAGGACTTAAAAGTTCAGTTTTAAGAGCATTGTAAATTTTCAACAGTAATGAGACATTAATGCATTGATAGTTTTAATGATGGTTTTTGAAATCCTAATCAGTTAATTGGAGGCATGTTAAAACTTTATTGTCCTGTCATTTATTTCGTATCACAATTTTTTTAGAATGGTCATATAAGCAACAAAATTCTCGTGTGCATTAGTATTTGTACATGAAAGATTTTCAATATTTTTGAAGGAGTTGAAGTTAGTAATTGAAGTGTTCTATTTATGATAGCTTAATAGACTCATAGATTGTTTGTATTGTATAAATTTTGAATAAATATTTCTTACAAGTTTGATTTTCATATCAGTTCTCGATGCTATCACATTAAATTGGATTATAACACATGTGTCATAACATGTGGGGTTATTGTCAAATTTTACTCAAACTCAATTTGAGTAAAATTACAAAGTTAAAAACACTAGCAAAACTTAATAGTACCTTAAGTTAAATATTTATAGGTATTTCTCTTTGAGATGGAGGGGTGGGGGGATATTTTGATATCTAGTTTGAATTATGACAGTGTTGCTGGAAAATTTTCATGCGATGCAGATTCTTATCTTCGTGAACTATAAAATTGTTTTTAAAAAATCATTTTTTATGCCAACTGCTGTTTCTAAATAGCGGAATCATATGAAATTGAAATGTCAAATTAACAAATAGAATATATTTAATTGTCAGCCTTTAAAAAGTTGTAACACTTCTAAAAATTTATTGATTATGTTTGTGCATGAATATTTTGTGACTTACTTGTTTATGTTTTGTGACTTTCTTGTTTATAGCTTTTGCAGATTTGATTTCCATGCCAGTTCCAGGTAGTATCACATTTGTATGGTTAATAACCAAACGATATTTTTAAACAGAGTTATTATAAATATACAAATAGTAGCCATAATTGCTATAGCTGTAAGCAAGTATATTATGTTGGCAAACACTCCAAGTTAATATGTTCTATGCACCGTGGATTTTTCTTACTTTATATTTGTTTTGTATTCTTGAGATCTTTCTCTCTGCATGCAGAAAACTGTCTAATCATTTTAATTTATTGTAATTGTTCTACTTTTTAATGTTATTCTAGATGACTAGACAATGCATTCAGTTCTTGAATAATCTTTTTTTAGAAATGTCCAAGTCCCTGTTGTGAAACAATCATAACTCCGCACTTTTGTTATAACTCATGGTTACACTTGGTGTAATAAGCAACAAAAAAAAAGTAAATCAATAAGCTATTATTAACGGTTAGTCTACTAAACTGTAAGTTTTAAAGCAGGATTCGAAATTACTGCTGGTCCACTGGTCCCAGACCAGTAAAATTTGCCTCGGACCACCATAAAAAATAATCAGTGGTCCGAGGAACCGCTGATGTTTTCACTATAAAAGATATGCGGTTACCTATTTAGCATTTAATTTAACGTACACCGGTAATGTTGTCTGCAGGCCAGTATATATAGGGAATGTGGGGCAAAGTGAAATGGTAAAATATTTGCACAGTTTGCAGTGCCACCTATCTAGCAATATTTTAACAAAAGTTTCTAGACATAAGTTGATTCCTGTCGAGCAATAAGTATCTCCAAAGATCAACGAAAAAATTATACAAGCCATTTTCAAAATTTAATTTACCTTTATTGTAATATTCGTGTTTTTTCAAAACTATTTCTTGTTAATGTAAAAGGATAAAATTTTTGTAATTATCATTTAAACTATTAATTGAGATCTACTGATGTCCAGTACAGTCCTTATTTGGTTTAGATTAGGCATTTTTTGATTTTAAATGTTCAATGTAATTTGTCAAGTGTATGCGGAGCAAAGTGAAATAGCTCATTTCGTTTATTTATTCATTCATTTATTGAATCACGTACTTATTTCTTCATGAATTAATTTATTTACTCTTTTACATAATTATTTACTCATTTATTACCCCATTTTCTTATTCATTCTCTATTTTATTCACTTATTTATTTTTTCTTACATATTAATTAATTTATTTATTTACTTATTCAGCTATTTTTCATTTCTAAATATTTTTGTCATTTATTTACGCACTCATTTGATGAAAATTACTGTTAATCGTGGCATAGAAAATTTTTCATAACAAATATTTGTTTTTCACTTTGCCCCTTGATATTTTGAGGTGCAAATTTTCCAAATTTTTTTGAAAGTACAAAATAACTGCCAAAGATGAAAAATAATATTTCAACGAAAATTGTATTGCAAAATACATTATTCCTTCTTTATGTACAATAATTTTAGAACAAAATTCTTATTTATTCCTTTTGAAGTAGGTGAGTAAACTTAACTATTTCACTTTGCCCCACATTTCCCTTCATGTTCACTGATAAAAAGGACCAGTAAGATTTTTTAATTATTTCTAACCCTGTAAAGACATTTTGAAAAATAAAATATAATTATTTGTTTATCTGAACAGGATAATTAACCATATTGTGTACTATGCCACTAAAATACATGCCAATATTGTTGTATTTGTTTTAAATCAAATTGTTGTATTTTCCCCAGTGTCTCAGAAGTATTTAAGGTGTCCAGTTGCCGAAGCTAAAAACTTTTGACTGAATGGCCCATAGTAGAGTGATTTGGCTTCATTTGCTGCCATTTCCTCTACTTGTGCTTTTCGGTTTATTTTTAGTGTGAAGAGTGATTACTGAAGAGGAACAAAGAAGGAAGAAGCATAGCTCTGTTAGATGTTTTAAGAGTTTTCATCAAGTAATCAAGAAGAAAACCAGACAGCTTAAAAATCAACGAATAACACAAGCCTGCTTTAATTTCTTTTAATGTGCTACATGTCTGTATATTTAATTTTCTCAACCAAATATATACCTAAATATTTTACTCCTTAAATTAGCTACTGTATTTATTTAGAGCTTCATCTTGCATTTCATATAATTCTTACAAGTGTGGTGAAAGAATAAAGTTACATCTTCCTATTTATAAACTGCAGTACATAGGATGGAATTAGCATAGAATTGAAAGAAAAACAGTAATCAGTTGAAACTTGATTACTAATGCAGCAAATAAGATTTTAGTTATGTTGAATAAAGAAGAAATTGCCCCAAGCATGCAGTGTTAATGGATCTTTTTTTTTTTTTGTGTGTGTGTGTGAAGTGATTTTTAAACATGCATTGGTGTGTTTATTTATATATTAGAGAAAAAACGCTATTTTCATATTGATACACGATTAACAAATATTTATCAGAATTCAGATCAAATAGAGATCACACACTTCTTGAAAAAGTCAATGTGTTGATTTTATTTCAACTGAAAATCTTTTTAGCAATGTAAACATTTTATTACTGTTTAATTACCCTATTGCATTGTTTTGAAAAACTTGAAACAAGCAATGAATTTTTATGGTTGTATTTTCTGCTAATGGAGCGGGTGCCACAACATTGGAGCCTGGGTTAAATGGGGACCGAAATTAAAAAATATGTTTGCATAAAGCCCCCCCCCCTTTCCCCAAAAATATATTTGGCTTATGGTCCCAGGATATCTTAATCGGGCTCTGGTTTCACGGAAAATCTAAAGCAGATTTTGTGCATAAACATGATTCTCTCTCTCTTTTTTCCAAATGAAAACACTTAAAAAAAACAGGACAGAAGTGTGAAGAAAGGAGCATTAGAATCCACTTAAAATATATTAAATAGAAAAGTTGATTGAAAATGAGGACATAAGTTAAGAAAAAGACTCCCTTAAAAAAGTTTTGGCCAAAATTTTTCGCATTTATAGTTTGTTTGCACTTCTATATTCTTAAGAAAAATGAGTTTAAAATTTCCTAACACACTTGTCATTACTTTTACTTTTGCATACAAACTGATCTGATATTGAATCCTTGGCCTTTTAAGTGAAATTTTCACAGCAGAGCCACGGAAGTCCATTACGAACTTTACCTATAGGGCAGTAGCAGCCACGTGCTTTTTGCATAGCAACGGAGCCTGGCAACCGTTCCTGGTGGGCAAGCAACTCCATGTTTACCGTATGTATAGCATGTATTGCGAGTGCGCAGTTGTTTTTCTAGCCTTTTTTAATTGTAAAATGTGTTTTTAGTCTTGTGAAAGCCTTCATAACGAAGTAAAAAGAAGATACATTAGTAAAATCAGGATTATTAACAAATAGGGCAGTAGCAGCTGACGTCATCCTGGGAGACAAACAAACACCACGTGCTGATGACAACTAAACATACTCGAAACGTCGTCTGCTTTTCTTTCCGAGGATTTGCTCTGCACTTTTTTCTTGTACATTTGACTGTTATTTTGGCCCGTTCTTTTTTCAGTTTTGGCTTGTTTTGTTTGTTCTTCATACTGATGCTTCATTTTCAACGCATCATTATTTAAAAAAAGTATTATTTCTTGAACTTTCCGTGTTTTTAACCACTGAGTAGAATAACAACAAACTGTCTGCTAATATGCTTGTTTTGATAGGATTTGATTGTTCTTAATGCATTAAATGTTCATAAACTGTGCAGTTATCGATCCTTCTTTTTCTTTTTTTGTATTTGTACGGCAAGTTAAAAACGCATCAGTTTAAAATTTATTTTTACTTAATAAATACGGATCCAATTTGTTAATAATCCTGATTTTACCAATGTATCTTCTTTTTGCTTCGTTATGAAGGCTTTCACAAGACTAAAAACACATTTTACAATTAAAAAAGGCTAGAAAAACAACTGCGCACTCGCAATACCATGCTATACATACGGTAAACATGGAGTTGCTTGTCCACCAGGAACGGTTGCCAGGCTCCGTTGCTATGCAAAAAGCACGTGGCTGCTACTGCCCTATTGGATCCGTATTTATTAAGTAAAAATAAATTTTAAACTGATGCGTTTTTAACTTGCCGTACAAATACAAAAAAAAAAAAAAAAAAAGAAGGATCGATATAACTGCACAGTTTATGAACATTTAATGCATTAAGAACAATCAAATCCTATCAAAACAAGCATATTAGCAGACAGTTTGTTGTTATTCTACTCAGTGGTTAAAAACACGGAAAGTTCAAGAAATAATACTTTTTTTTAATGATGATGCGTTGAAAATGAAGCATCAGTATGAAGAACAAACAAAACAAGCCAAAACTGAAAAAAGAACGGGCCAAAATAACAGTCAAATGTACAAGAAAAAAGTGCAGAGCAAATCCTCGGAAAGAAAAGCAGACGACGTTTCGAGTATGTTTAGTTGTCATCAGCACGTGGTGTTTGTTTGTCTCCCAGGATGACGTCAGCTGCTACTGCCCTATTTTTGATTGATTTAAATTTCTCCACTTCACTCACCGCGTGATTACAATGCTCCAACGTTAGAGGCACTTGGTCGCCAAACGGCATTTACGCAGTGGAGCGCTGTGCTGGCAGCTGGAAAACCCGCTTCAGGGTTGCATTTGAAACAACCATGAAAGCATATTCGCGATTCATAACATTAGCGAGCGAAAAGTGTCAGCACTTGGAGTTTGGACTTCGTTGAGAATTTCAATTTTGAAGTGCTATAATTTTTGGTGTTTTTTTCGCGTTTTCAACACATACAAGTTCTGCAGGCTCTACCGCAAGGCAGTAGTTAATCATAATCTCAAATTATGTTACTTGCTTGAGCTAATATTTTCGTATATTAATATATTATGGTTGGATCTTGCAAGAGGTGTAAAAAAATCGGCCATCCTGCCAAATATTGCAAAGGGGGATTGAAGTGCTCGGATTGTGGACAAAATCATGAAAACTGTGGAAATATCACAGAATGCTTCAGGTGCTTGGGTAAGCATAGTGCCGAAGACTGCCCTGTGTTAAAAAACCACACTAACAACAACGACAAGGAAAAAAAAGAAAACATCAAAACTTATTCCAACGCACTTACGGGGGGAAAAGAAGTCGATAACAAGGACATTATAAATGAAAAGTTGAAAAAAGAACTCGAGTACATAGACAAAGAAATCAAGTTGTTAAAACAAGAGATAAACAAGATAAAAATTGAAATCCAAATTTTGAAATATGGCAACGACCAGAGAAATGCCCTTGAGACTAGCCCCAGCAGCACAGCAGTATCGGCCAATCTCGTCGAAAGTTGGGTCGGCCGGCGTCAAACGGTTAACTTTTTTCCGATATTGGGTAATACTCGTCACTAGAATTGGCCGATACTGCGAGTAAGAATTGGCCAATGTCGGGTTAAGTTGGGCCGGCCGATACTGGGAGCAAGAATTGGCCAATGTCGGGTTAAGTTGGGTCGGCCGGTATCGATTGGTCAACTTTTTTACGATATTGGGCGATACTCGTGCCCAGTACTGGCCAATGCGGGAACGCTGTATTGGCCAATACTGAACCCATTTGGACAGTATCGAATTATGTTGGATCGGCCGGTATCAAACGGTTAATTTTTTTGCAGAACGGGGAGATACTCCAGCCCAATCCTGGCCAATACTATCATGCAATGTTGGCGAATTCTAGAACCCATTTGTAGATTATCTTATTGAATTACGTTTTATTTTTTTTTCTTTGAAGATTATTTGCAGACAAGACATCTCTAAATATTATAAGTACTCATGGCAGTTTAATACTTCAAGTTATGTTCCACGATTTTCAAGTATATTTCATGACTCTGACAAACAGGACAATTTAAGATATTTTAAAAGTGATGACTAACAATTACTGATAACATAATCCTTGGAATTAAATGATGATTTCTTACAGTTCGACAAAATTACTATTGCATATGTTTCTAAAATCATGAAGATAACTCATGATTTGAGATGACTTGTCTACAAATCATCTTCAAAAGAAAAAATAAAACAAAAAGCTCATTTCATTTCTAAAAGATAATCCACAAATGGGTTCTAGTATTCTCCAACACTGTACAATAGCAAAAGCCAGTGCTGGGCTGGAGTATCTCCGAGGACTGCAAAATAGAAAAAACCGTTTGATACCGGTCGACTCAACATGAGAAGAGTTAAACTTCAACCACAAGAAGAGTAAAAATTGTACATAATGGCAAATATTGCACATGAGTATTTTCTGTCTTTAAAGAATCCCCCTTTGTTAAAACTAAATACTCAAGTTGCACCGTAAAATGTAAGATGAACTGCTTTTCACTCTTGTTACTACATTTTTGAGAAAGATATTTCTTGTCATATTGAAACTCATGCATTCCACTTTCATTGCAATATGCGTCTTACCTGAATTATCTTTCTTCAATTGAAGTTTACTATTTTTACAACGAAGGTATTATATGGGTTAGAAAACAAATGCATAGTTTTAAACTGAGTAATAAAAAAGTGGGAAAAATGTAAACACATGAAAATTTGTATTCCTATCCATCTTTTTATTCTCAAGACACACAGTAAAAGATATTCAAATATACACTGAAGTGACAAAAGTCATGGGATACCTCTTAATATCGTGTCGGCCCTCCTTTTGCCCGGCGAAGTGCAACAACTCGACGTGGCATGGACTCAACAAGTCGTTGGAAGTCTTCTGCAGGAATATTGAGCCATGCTGTCTCGATAGACGTCCATAATTGTGAAAGCGTTGATGGGGCAGGATTTTGGGCACGAACAGACCTCTCGATGGTGTCCCATAAATGCTCAATGGGATTCATGTCGGGCGATCTAGGTGGCCAAATCATTCGTTGGAATTGTCCAGAATTTTCTTCAAATCAATTGCGAACAGTTGTGGCCCGGTGACATGGCGCATTGTCATCCATAAAAATCCCATCGTTGTTTGGGTACATGAAGTCCATGAATGGCTGCAAGTGATCTCCAAGTAGCTGCACATAAGCATTTCCAGTTAATGTTCGGTCCAGTCGCACTAGAGGACCAAGTCCATGCCATGAAAAAACACCCCACACCATTACGGAGCCACCACCAGCTTGAACAGTGCCTTGCTGACAGTTTGGGTCCATGGCTTCGTGGGGTCTGCGCCACACTCGAACCCTACCATCGGCTCTTGCCAGCTGAAATCGTGACTCATCGGACCAGGCCACGGTTTTCCATTCATCTAGGGACCAACCGATATGCTCACGTGCCCACGAGAGTCGCTGCAAGCGATGTCGTTCTGTCAGTAAAGGCACTCGAGTCGGTCTTCTGCTGGAATAGCCCAAGAAATCCAAATTTCTCCGCACAGTTCTAGCAGACACGTCCATTGTACGTCCCACATTGATTTCTACGGTGATTTGACGCAGTGTTGCTTGTCTGTTAGAATTTACGACTCTTTGCAGACGTCGCCGGTCTCGATCTTTAAGTGCAGGCGGTCGACCACTGCGCTGTCCATGGTGGGATGTTATGCCTGAAATTTCATACTCTCGGCGCACTCTTGACACAGTGGATCTGGGAATGTTGAATTCTCTAACGATTTCCGAAATGGCATGACCCATGCGTCTAGCTCCAACTAACATTCCGCGTTCAAAGTCTGTTAATTTCACGTCGTGCGGTCATCATCACGTTAAAACCTCTTCACATGAATAACTTGAACAGAAATGAAAGCTCTGTAAAAGCACTGCGCATTTATACCTGTTCTATGCGATGCTACTGCCATCTGAAAATTTGCATATTGCTATCCCATGACTTTTGTCACTTCAGTGTATTAAAAAACAAAATAAGTAAAATATTGATTGAAAATGGACAACACTAGAAATTATTTTAAGTTTTATATTCAAATAAATTTAAGCTGCCTTACTTTTTAAATGTAAAATTGTTTTGAATACCTGACTTAAAACATATAAAAAGAAATTTAAAACATACACACACACAAAAAAGAATTTCAAATACTTTTTTTATTGAAATGACTTTAAATCATCTTACCTTCTAAACATAAAATGCATTTTATATATACTTTAAAAAGCATAACCGGTGACACAGAACAAAATGAAAAAATTAAGGTTGACTTATAATAATCACAAATTAAAAAAAAAATTCCAACTTTGGAAATTTTCATTCTTACAACTCTACATTAAGTATCTAAATCAACCAAAATAAAACATAGTAAAAAGAAATGCTTTTCAATTTAAATATAAAATTTCTGCCTTTTCATTGAAAATTAGTGTTATTTCTGCTCAGCAGCATGTACTCTCACTATCAGTAGCTGCTTCATGTAGATTTTATTAAAGCACTTCACTAAGTATCAATAAAAGTTCAAAATCATTCTGACTGGGACATTAAAAAAAAAAATCAAGCATGTTTTGGTACTTTTCAAATGCATTCAGCTTGTTCATAGTCTGTAGGAAGGAAAATTTTCTTCGCAGTAGAAAAAGAAGGTTTAAAAATCAATGAAGATTCTTGCATTATGAGCTTAGGCTTGAATTTAGGCAAAGGTGTAAATGTTTAGTATAACAACTTTTTTAACTTTGTCATCCAGGTAGTTTGGAATTCACTCAGAGCTGTATATATCTGGCAGTTCCAAAAAGAAATAGGATAACATTGGAAATCCTTTAGTTGAATGGTGCCTTGTGGAATAGCCTTAAATCAGGAATTGAAGCCTTTCTCTGAGAAATGCGGAGGATATTTTATCTACAAATTAAAATGAAATCATTAGTTGCATAAAAAAAACAACATTTATAAATGAATAGTTAGTACGGTAGCAGAACTTTATAAGCAAACCTTTGTATCAGAGTTTTTGTTTCATATTGTTTGTAATTAATTACTGTAAAATCCTGAAAATACCCCCCCCCCCTATTTTCAAAACTAAACTGATAAATTTCAGGTGGGGAGGGGGGTTATAATCGAGATCTTTAATACAATATATTCAGGATAAGAGAAATTTCACTTTTTTCCAAAAAAGGGGAGGGGGTAATAATTGATGGGGGAGGGGGGGGGTTACTTTCGGGATTTTACGGTAACTACTTACTAGTGTAGCTTGATATTTTGAACAAGTAATGTGAAATTCAAATACATTTGTAACTTTTTTTTTTGTATCATAAAATTTTAATTCATTAAGTAATAATCAGCATGATTTTAAGCAACCTTGAGTCCTTTTACTGATTTGTACTAACTTGCACGTGCAGTATTTGCGTAAAAAGTTTTAAGTTATAAATTGCTTATAAAATTCCATTTTTATCAAAAATAATATTTTATTCATTAAATTATACTTAACCTTAATGGTAATAAAATAATTTACTCAATATTTTCAGTCAGGTAAATAGTGTTCGGCATAATTGAGAACTTATAATAATAGAGACCTGGGTTATCGAGTAGTTCTGGAAATCAAATGATTTCAAATCAAGTACCTAAGCAATCGACTCATTGAGATGTTTTGAATCGAGATCCCGAACATTTCACTTTCCGAGTTTTTCAGAATCAAATTGACCTGTGCAGGGGCTCTCATTAATTGTTCGGCGCATGAGGATTCATGGTGCACAGTACCATTGAAAATTTAAGGGGGCTCTTGTTTTAAGAGGGGTAACATTTGAAAGTGTGCACTATTGTCCTTAAAGGGATAATGGGCCGACACAACAGACTTCAGGAACACTTGAATTTTCAAGTGGTTTTGGCAGATGTGTGCACAAGGAGGATGGGTTGCCATCAAACCCATCATTTTTGGGGTTAGAAATCCCCCCCCCCTTCCACCTGTTGTTTGAAATGGTTGTACTTACGTATATGTAAACATAGGTTTGCTGCCATTCGGTATAATATGCACTGGGATACCTTTCATACCCCTGCTCTTCCTGCTGCAAAAAAAAAAAAAAAAAAAAAACCCTCTAAAAATTCCAACAGCATAGTCTGTCATAACCACCTCCCTCTATGGACAATCCTGCAAATAAATGAATCCCTCAAGTAGTCAACTACTTGAGAGGTTCATTCGATTATGAAATAACTTGAGAAATCTATGGCTTGAGATCTTGAGAAGTTCACTATTCCACAATTTGAGAACTTGAGATGTGATAGTCGAGAACTCAAGATTTGGTAATCAAGTTTTCAAGTAATCTTGAATAATCTAATGATTCGCAAAAAAGAATTTGATTATGCCTATCACTACTGGTTGGTGGCCATCCACCGGATATTAACCAAATATGCCAATTTTTACCTTCCCTCATGCAGATTAAACTATAAATAATACTAGATATTCAATCATAATTTTTTTAACAAGAACTAACGTTATTTAAACATTATGAAATCGCCGACACGATTGCTTTACCTTGATTAAACTGAACAGAACACAAATAAATTTAAAGCTATTTAAACGGGCAAGGTCGTTTTCCCACAAGTTGTAGGCGTGGCTAGAGGCGGGGCTTGCTGACGGGGGAGATAGTAGGGTCGGAGATCTGCTCTTTGACTACCGCCGTAGGAAAAATTGGAGAATTGGCGAATTATAATGGACGCATTTAGTGGTGATGTCACGGGTTGCCAGGCAGAGGGAAAGGTTCCCAAACACCGGTTGATAAGATGAATTCAGCATAACTGTCAATGCTAAAGTGCTGTGAGTAGCAATATTTATTCGTTCATTTCATCATTTAAAATGCTTCAGGTTTGTTTTTTAATGTTTTGAAAGTATTCTCAGACAATGTAAACGCACCATTAATGCATGATTGCTTCTAATTTTCGTCTGTAAACTGCAGAAATATTAGAAAATACATAGGCTTATAAT
>JAXGGA010008897.1:0-54233 GCA_038373865.1 Uloborus plumipes
ATCTTCCTGCTCTTGCAACTTTATATCTAGGTCCATGCAGGCTTTCCCTGAGATCATCCCTAGATATGTCGTTAAATTCATACAGGAAACAGAATACTGAGTAGCACTCAGATAGTTAGATAAATCTTTCATTTACAGAAGAGATTGCATGATCAAGAATAGCAAAATAAAAAGGCGTCTTGAACTGCTGGAAGGGGTTTGAAATTGGTTTATCGCAGCCATTTCGTTTTTTTTTTTTTTTGTAGATTCTGAACGTCCATATGAACCATTTTTAATCCTAAGAATGCAAGTTAGGAGGACGGGAATGACTTGAAGGAGTAAGATTCTGGAATGAGCATAAGAACCGTTTAATTCTCGTTAATTTAATTTTACCGTTTAATTTCAATCAAGAACTTTTTTTTAGTCCTTATAATAAATTGTTCATTAAAACAATCTATTCCTAGAATTTAAAGTCACTTAACAAGGGTATCTAAAAAGGGGGGCAGACCGCATTTTGGGTAATCAGGAGGGTCAATTACCCACCCTTGGATATTGGAAACAATGTAATTACACACTTGTATAATGTATTTTGTTGTTTTTCTCTATAAAATGCATTGCGGATGATACCGTTCGCTTCTCTCCTCTCCCTGAGCATTCTCAGATGATGAGCGTAAACAGACACCTAGCTAAAGCTAAGTTTTTTTCAGGGTGTATATGGGAAGATGGTCATGAGTTTTTGGAAATGCAAAGTTTTTTTTTTTTTTGTAATACATTGCGTTACCTTCATAGCGGTATTGCGCAGGTAAGCCAACTCAATCAAACGCTAATGACTTTGCTTTTTTCAAAAATTGACAATTTCAAAATCTGGCACAAAATATTGAAACAAACATCAACAAATCACATTTTAATGTATTTTTATTTTTTTGTTTAAAATATTTTATACTTTGGAAGATGGTGGCGTGGTGGGGGCAGCTGCGCTTTCCCCAGCTTCCATCTGGACAGGCTCATGTCACTAAAAAAATCTATCAACAATTTAATCATCGAACGAAGCTGATTTTTTTTCAGTATAACTTGATCGTTTCTGTGTGGCTAATTTAGGTAAGCCTTGTACTTTTTCTCAAAAAATTTATACTACATCGCTTTTTACGTACACCAGTTAGAAAAAGATACAGACTCCCTTTCTACCTAAACAAAGAAAACAAAGATTAAATCAAATATTTTTGAGAGAAAAAAAGAAACTGACTTCGAAACTGCTGCTGAAAATTGCAAATATCCATCCATATCACTTTTAAATACTACTACTATTCAGTGAGAGAAACATGATACATCAATTTGTTTAAAAAAATAGCTAAATAAATTTGTGATGAATCATGTCATCTCCTTTTTTTTAAAAAACTTGGCTGCACATTTTTGAATGCAGCCGTGTTTTTACACTCATGTCTAAAATTATCTTTACATGCATAAATTCACGGATTTCTCAGAAACTGTGAACTATGAATTTGTGATGTTTTGTGGAATGTTACATAGCACTATGACACATATATAACTAATGGGAAAGGTAAGAGCATTGCACATAATATAAAATTGTAGCATGAAACATTAAAAAAGGTAATAAAATGTGGAAAAACAATCTCAGAAAAAAAGGAATAACGCAAAACAGAATTAAGCCTTTTGATTTTAATACGGAATATGATCTCCCCAGACTTGTACACTCATATCACAACGTGTTTTTATGCTGGCAATAACGTTGTTAACCACAGTCTAGGGAATTAAGATCCACTCTCCAAATAATGCCGTCTTCAGAGCATTTACAGTTTGAGGAGGATGAGATCTGCGTGCAATTGCTCTTTCAAGGTTGTCCTACAAATTTTCTATCGGATTCAGATCAGGAGACTTTGCTCGCCATGGTATTCGCCCGATGCCTTCACTTTCAAGGAAGTCGTCAATGAGCGTTGCTCGATTTGGACGAGCATTTTCGTCCATAAATAAAAGGTCAGGTAAATATGCACATATGAAAAGTCTGACATAAGAGGCTCTAGCACTACATCCCGATACCTCTCGCCGGTCACAGATCCACTGTCGAAAACTGGTAGAGGTGTACGTTAGGGTGGGCCGAAAAAACACTTTTTTTTATTTCGAATTTGTAATAGCGCGGAAAAGTTGCGAATTATGAAGACAAAAAGAAGGAAAAAAAAATTATCGAAATCGGTTTATATCTTCCGATCGCGCATAAGGCCTAAAATTTGACAAAAATTGAAAAAACTTCATTTTCGCGATTTTTGTTTAAATTTTTGAATTGGATGTTTTCGAAATGTAATAGTGCGGAAAAGTAGCTAATTGTAAAGACAAAACGAAGGAAAAAAAATTATCGAAATCCATTGATATCTTCCGATCGCGCATAGGGCCTAAAATTTGACAAAATATGAAAAAAACTTCATTTTTGCGATTTTTTTGAAAAAATTTTGAATGAAATGTTTTCATAATTTTTTCGCGCGAAAAAATTTATAAATATGAAGACAAAAAGATGGATAAAAAGGAGGAAAAAAATTATTGAAATCTATTAATATCTTCCGGTCGTGCCTAGGGCCTAAACTTTGACAAAATACGAAAAAACATCAATTTTGCGATTTTTTGTTTAATTTTTTGAATTAGATGTTTTCGTAATGCAATAGTTTGTAACGTTTACTAATATAGCCTTAAAACATTGTGCTTTGATTTTGTTTGGTCAGATAATATCTTCCGGTCGCGCATTAACCCCAAAATTACCCAAAATAATAATTTAAAAAAAGTTACATTTTTACGCGTTTTTTGGTTTTTGATGAATATTTTTTTGTGAAACAACCGTATTATTTTTTAAGACAGACTGACAATAATATATAAAAACAAACTACCACAGGTTCAGTCGATATTATTCAGTTGCGAAAAGCCTTAGAAACTCTCATGCGTAGACGTCGGGCAGCAATCCAGGCAACGTCGCTCGCCTGGCTACGGCTCTCTTCCACTCCATCGCCGCCTTCCTAGGACCACGTCAGCTGTCTGCCTATATTGTTTTTTCAGTCTGCGTTTCTATGTAGTAATCGCAGTGTACTATTATTTAGTTCAATCTAGCTTTTTTCATTTTGAAATTTTTGTAGTCTTCTGTAATGATGTAGTTTTCTGCTCTGTATGAACTCGGTGATTTAACGAAAAATTATACAATTGCCGGGCCAAATAACAAGACAAATACTCTAATAACAAGACAAATATTTGGCTGCCCCACTTTCGGTACTCCAAATGAACTGCCATCAAACAAGCCGTCCACTGGCAAGGACATCATTAGGTGCCGTGCTCAAGGAAGGTTAAATTTGGCACTAGAAATTAATAATGGTGTCTTCGCCAGTAGGCAGTTAGGTTGATGGCAGTTCTTTGGAGTGCCAAAAGTGGGGCAACCAAATATTTGTCTTGTTATTAGAGTATTTGTCTTGTTATTACATAACTTTTTGTTAAATCACAGAGTCCACACACAGCAGGAAACTACATCATTACAGGAGACTACAAGAATTTCTAAATGAAAACAGCCAGATTGAACTAAATAATAGTACACTGCGATTACTACATAGAAGCGCAGAGTAAAAAAACAGTATAGGCAGACAGCTGACATGTTCCTAAGAAGGCGGCGATGGAGTGGAAGAGAGCCGTAGCCAGGCGAGCGACGTTGCCTGGATTGCTGCCCGACGTCTACGCATGAGAGTTTCTAAGGCTTTTCGCAACTGAATAATATCGACTGAACCTGTGGTAGTTTGTTTTTCTATATTATTGTCAGTCTGTCTTAAAAAATAATACGGTTGTTTCACAAAAAATTGGATGGTGTTATGCAAAAAGGGGTTAACTCACAAAACATAAAAAAATGAGTTATCCAACTGTGATGGTAAAATATGTTGCTTTCTACATTAAGCAAAAATATTTAAGCCCTATCAGCATTTCATGGTAACATATCATTGGTATATTGATATAGAGCTCCATGCTTTTTGCCAGAGTTTGTTGACTTTAAAGCCCACTATCTCAAAATCAGGTTTTTGTGGGTTAACTCCTTTTTGCATAACACCATCCAATTATTCATCAAAAACCAAAAACGCGTAAAAATGTAACTTTTTTTTAATTATTATTTTGGGTAATTTTGGGGTTAATGCGCGACCGGAAGATATTAACTGACCAAAACAAAATCAAAGCACAATGTTTTAAGGCTATATTAGTAAACGTTACAAACTATTGCATTACGAAAACATCTAATTCAAAAAATTAAATGAAAAATCGCAAAAATGATGTTTTTTTCATATTTTGTCAAAGTTTATGCCCTAGGCACGACCGGAAGATATTAATAGATTTCAATAATTTTTTTACTCCTTTTTATCCCTCTTTTTGTCTTCATAATTATAAATTTTTTCGCGCGAAAAAATTATGAAAACATTTCATTCAAAATTTTTTCAAAAAAAAATCGCAAAAATGAAGTTTTTTTCATATTTTGTCAAATTTTAGGCCTTATGCACGATCGGAAGATATCAATGGATTTCGATAATTTTTTTCCTTCTTTTTGTCTTCACAATTAGCTACTTTTCCGCACTATTACATTTCGAAAACATCCAATTCAAAAATTTAAAAAAAAAATCGCGAAAATGAAGTTTTTCATTTTTTGTCAAACTTTAGGCCTTATGCGCGATCGGAAGATATCAACCGATTTCGATAATTTTTTTTTCCTTCTTTTTGTCTTCATAATTCGCAACTTTTCCGCGCTATTACAAATTCGAAATAAAAAAAAGTGTTTTTTCGGCCCACCCTAGTGTACGTCCCTTGATCATTATTCCTTCCCATACCATCACACCAGTACGACCGAAATGGTCACGTTCCATAATGTTTGAGGAATGATTTCGTGTTCCTGACTCCCTCCATATGCAAACCCGTTTAGAATCACCTGTAAAACTAAACTTTTACTCATCAGTAAACAGAACATGGGGCCATCGGTTTTCACTCCAGTTCTGGTGTGCTTTGCATCAATTCTGGCGTTCACTCTTTTGATGTGCGGACAGTGAAACACATACCCTTGGCCTTCTAGCATAAAGGCCTGCATCATTAGGCCTTCTGTATACCGTTTGCCGTGATACAGCAGTTCGAGTGGCGACTAAACGCTCTGAAGCTAACTGGCGAGCAGTAGATTTCCTGTTACGACAGGCAGTTAATGCTAAATATCGATCTTCGGCAGCAGTTGTCATTCACCACCTATCTTCTAAATGTCTCCAACTCAATTTTTCAAGCTGAAGCGTTTGCTTTAAGAGAAGCAATAAATCATGCAGTAACTCATAATAATTTACCATCAATTATGTACAGTGATAGCCAATCAGTCATCAAATCAATAAGTAATCTAAACCCAACAAGCTCATTAATAGCTGAAATCCAACAGCAACTTATTAATCACCATTCTATAAAAATTTCTTGGATTAAAGGTCATTCAAACTCTGATGGAAACAATAAAGCTGATTTTCTAGCAAATCAAACAGCAAATGGATTATTAGTACCAACAAAACAATATTCTTTACCATTTCCAAGAAGTTTTGCAAAGCATAAATTATTACAAGACTTACTGACTGATTGGCAAGAACGTTGGGATCAAGAACTTACAGGAAGAGAAATCTATAAAATTCGTTCCAAAGTTAAATTTACTCCTTTGAATTTAGACAGACATGAAGTATTTTTCTTTACTGGCCATGGTCCATTTCCTTCGTACCTAAAAAGATTCCACCTAAGAAATACTGATCTCTGCAGATGCAAAGCACCTGGAAATCCTCAACATTACATACAGCATTGTATTCATACTTCTTCATTCCATCTTCGTTCTACAGGCAATTGGACTCAAGACTTAAAAAACTATTATTCGTTTCCTGCAGCAAAAAAGAAAATTACTGCTCTTATTTCTTTTCTAATAGACCACGAGCATTTTCTTTTCGGATAATTTTTATTTTTATTTATTTTTTTTTTCTTAACGTCAATACTATTAACTGCACCTTTTTCTTGTTCTTTCTGCTATTTATTTATTAAATTATCTACATTTCTTTTTTTTTTCTTTAATTATAATGTTTTATTATTTATATATTTTTTTTTTTCTTTTTCATTTAGTTTTTGTTATTTATATATTTTATTATTTATTCCTTTAAAAACTTTTTTCATTTGTTTTATTTATTTATTTATTTATTTTTCCGTTACCATTATGTAAATATTTTACTTATATTTTTTTTATTTTAATTTATTATTAACCAAAATTATTTTTCTGATGTATATACCAAATTGAATGTTTACCCATGTGGGTTGTTTTGTACTTTTCACATACGTCATCCCGTAATTTGTTAAATTTAACATTGTTGAATATGTACAAAGGGATGGCGTATTTTTGAAAGAAAAAAAAAAAAAAAAAGCAGTTGTCATTCGTTTACGGCCTTGTCTAACCCCTCTTGCAACAATTCCCTCAGTTTGAAACTGTTTCCATAATGTGGAGACTGTCTCTCATGGAATGTTCCGACATCTCGCTACGTCCGTAAAAGGCTGCCCTGCTTCTAAACGGCCGATGAGTCACCAGTTCACAGATTCTTCCAAATGATACATCGAAGTCATAGCAAACCGATTTGAGCCCTTACACGCTGAAATCAAACGTTGTATCGAAGAGATTTACTAAGTCACTCGTTTTCCACAAAGTGCTTTCCGTACGCATCGGATGACGCAAGCCTACATTTACATATCACAGACTCGTTTGATAACTTTTTTATTGGATAATGCTAATTAGGCTAGTTTTTCAAATTTTCTGCAAAAATGGATCACATTGATCGGGGTCCGCTGTCTTGGGGAAAAGAGGCTGCTTCTCCGCTCTTCCGCACGTGCAAGTACATAGTCTGACTCAAAGACAAGCGCATAGATAGTGCAGGAAAAAAACTTGATGTGAGAAAAGTTCGACGATAGGCCCCTCATCATTTTTTTCTGGCAATTTTTATTTAGTTATTTATTTATTTTTTTAATTCGGGAATGCTTCAATTTTTTTTCGAAAACACTTTCTTTAGAAAAAATACTACATGCGGCCTGCGGCCGCCCCTTGCTTTGGCCGCCCTCGTGCGGTGCACGAGCTGCACACCTGCTAGGATCGGCCCTGACTGTTGAAGGATACATGTTGTGGTGATGGAATTATGGATGTGACGAAAGTGCGTTTGTGGGTGCGACAGTTTAATGAAGGCAGAACATCGTGTGAAAACAAACCGAAACAACCTCAGGGTCGCAAAAACCGGTCTGATGCTATGATCGAGAAAGCGGAGAGAATTGTTTTGGGGGATCGCTGAATGACTGTTGCACGCACAAAAGCACTTTCGATACATCCGTAATTCCATCACCACATGTCTCCTTCAACTATCGATGAATTTCAATTGGTGTCACACCACGCAAATTTGGAAAACGAATGATTGCACGCCGTTCAAGTAAGGACGTCGCCATTTTAAGTATCGAAAACAGTTCTTATTCTCGCGACTGGCGTTGAAATTCCATCTGGCACATAGTGTTGCCATCTCTGTGATAATTTAACAAAGAACACGCGCTCATTTTAAAACAATGCACATGTTTCTATGTCTTTCCAGTCTGAAGCAAAAAAAAAAGAAAATCGGAGGCCTTAAAACTTGAATACACCTCGTATAAAATAAGGCCTTTTTCGCTCGTTCGAAACTTCGTCAAATTCACGTAAAGCTTGAGAAAAAAAGATAAAGTGAAAAAAGTCTAATCGCTCGTATTTGTTTTGAATAGCAGTACATGAACAGATTATGCGAAAAATTCTCAATCGATCGCATGACTCACTATGCGCCAACGATATCACGACATCACCGAACCTAAGGTCCACTCTTTGTATTATACATCGGATCATTTGACTCGCTATATACTAGTTACAAAAAAAAAAAAAAGAATAATAAATTCTATGCTACAGCCAAGTAAAGTCAATAAGTATTATTGAGTGTTCAGTCATAATAAGATTGAAATAAAAAAAACTTTTAAACTATCTTTACGGGAAATATTTAAAAAACAAAAAAATAATAATAAATTTGAACATGTTTTCTAAATTTGCGTAATTAAAAACTACAGCCAATTAAGAAAAGGAATTCATTTACCCTAAATGTCTCTAAACAAGAATAAAAAGACAAAATTACGCTCTTAATCATTAAGTCGTTCTCTTCGTATACCTAATTAAAATTTCCCGAAATCACTTCTACTTAACTTCATGTTTTCCATCAAAAAGTATTTTGTTGTAAAAGTAGCCTTCCATTAGTTAAACCATCAAAAATGATATTTTTAAAGTGATATTGACACTATTATTTTATTTGCAAGATCGCAACAGATTGTGCCACAAAAGCAGTTTTTTTTTTAGTTTTTCACTTCTTTTACTTAAGTAGAGTTGCTATGATTATTAATATTTTATGCTCTAATAAACAGAAAGAAGAACTGTTTTCCTTTAGACAATAAGAAAGCATAAAGAGAGACGGTATTCTCTTTTGAATTAAATGTTGCAAATTGATGGGGGGGAAAATGAAGCACAGATTGAATGTGAGAAGTTAGCTCCAACTTTGTTTAGTATTTTGTTAGTTTTAGAAATTTGGTACAAAAATACTTATTTTCAACAACTCTCTAAACAATGTTAGGACTTCCAAGTTAACGCTGTTGTGCTGTATGAAAGTTAAATTCATTTAGGAGAAGAAAAAATGAAAGAGAAATGATGAGTCTTTTCAAAAAGGGCAACCAGTTAACCCAGTGGAGTAGGTCGCATAACGGTTAATCATGTGAGCAGTTAGTGACCGGTTATTCCGATTTTGGTGGCTCTATTAGAGCGGTTTTCGTTGGTGTCCAGGTAAACCTGTTGGCTAATTTAAACACGATCTAGGTTTTTTTTATTGAGGCAGGCAAATTTTAAAAAAATGCTTCTAGCGGATATAGGAATCTAGCAGAAATATATGCTTAACATATTGTCCAAAGTAACACATCAAAACTAATAGTCTAAGTAAGACTGAGAATACATCACCGAAATTGTTGTTAATACGTAATACTCAAAATGATGCAAGCAGATTTATAAATGCAGAATCAAACAAAGCAAAAAGGTTTAAGAAAATATTTGAAACTATGATTCATTAAGGAATTAATACCTGAAAATTAGTTTTTTGAATACATGCATAAGCCCACATGTGTTCTAATCTATTTAGCTTAGCTGGTAGGGAAATGATGAAAATGATAATTGAAACATATTTATCCCTTTATGTTTCATTCTACAAGTAAGAGATTAAGAAAAATATGAAATTGTTATCATTATACATGTATGCACAACTTCTTTAACATAAAAATTCAAAACTTCACGCTTGCATGATGTTGTTATCTACTTACTCTCTACCTATCTACTGTTATCATCAAACCATGTAGGATGTTTTCAATGTTTTTTTTTTTTTGTCCATGCATAATTGTGCACTAACGCTGGTATAAATATGTACACTGGTATATCAGAAACATTTGTGTGTGTGCGTGTGTGTGTATATATATATATATATATATATATATATATATATATACACTGGCGGAAAAAAAAATCCCAACACCAAGAAAGACTTGTTTTAGAAAAACAAAATTTGGTAGGCTTGTTTATACAACTGAAAGATGACATCGATTGAAATTTCGTGCTCCGCGCATAAGTGTGGCGCAGCTGGCGTCACTCAGAACATTCAAATAAGGCTTGTTTTAAAAGCATGTTGTGAAGCTCGTGTGTATTATTTTCCCGTGAAATTGGACGGATTGCGTTCATGTTAGCCAGGAATACCTTTTAAGAAGCCGAAGAAGCCATTATCAACAGCTCACCGAGTTTAAACGAGGTCGTACAAATTGGCTACGAGAAGGTGGATTTTCATTTCGCGATATTGCAGAAAAACTTGTATGAGAATGTTTTCACCATGCATGATTATTGGAAGCTATGGACAAGGGATGGTACTACCTCAAGAAGATCGAGTTCCGAGTTGCCACGTGGCACGACTGAGAAGGAAGATCGCCGAATCTTGCGTACGGCTGTGGCGCATCGTACTGAATCTGCGGCTGACATTCGAGCTGCAGTTGGTACCGTCGGCGTCGTGACCCAAAGAACGGTAAGAAACTGCTTACTTCAAGGACAGCTCCGAGCCAGGCAGCCTGTAGCCGGTATTCCATTGACTGCAAACCATTGCCTTTTCCGACGGCAATGGTGCCACGACAGAGCTCACTGGAGGTCGGAGTGGAGATTTGTTGTAATTTTTGATGAAAACAGATTCTGAATTAGTGCCAGTGGTGGCTGTATATTGGTCAGAAGGAGGCCAGGGGACCGCCTGCATCCAAGCGGTCTACGGCCTAGACACACGGGACTCACACCTGGAGTTATGGTCTCTGGAGCAATTTCCTACGACAGCAGGGGCATTCTTGTGGTTATCCCAAACTCACTGACTGAAAATTTGTCGTCAGTCTGTTAATTTAACCAGTCGTACAACCCTTCATGAGTAGCATTCAAGGGGGCGTTTTCCAACCGGATAACGCTCGCCCTCACATCGCTGCTGTAACGCAATGTGCTCTACAGAGTGCTGACATGTTACCATGACCTGCAAAATCACCAGGTCTGTCTCCAATTGATAACGTATGGGATATCATGGGATGGCACCTCGAGCATCATCCACAGTCATCAATGACGGTCGTAGTATTGACACAGCAAGTGCAACAAGCATAGAACTCTATACCACAAAGTGACATTCGGCACCTGTATGACATAATGCATGTACGCTTGCAGGCTTGCCTTCAAAATTCTAGAGGTTACACCCTCTATTAAATTAACAGAATTTCATATTTGCACAGCATTTTCTTGAGCTTAAATTAGCCAGTGATCTTGTACATTTAATCAATTAAACATGTTAACTAGACAATTACATTACCCAAATTTCATTACTCTACGGCAATTTTTTCTTGGTGTTGGGATTTTTTTTCCGCCAGTGTATATATATATGCAAGCAAGAAAAGCAAACTTCAGATTACAACTTTCTTCTCTATATCGGTGTTTGCTGTACCTTTATCAGTAAACTTATATAAAATCTCCAGGAATTGCGGTCAAAACCATGTTAGAAATTTCTCATTTTGATTTTAACCACAGAATCTCAAACTCCAGCAGTCTTCTCATTCTACCATTTTATTAAATTTAATTTAGTGGTTCAAGAATTCACTGCACATCGCTTTTAATTTTATTAACAGCTAGCAGTTCAAATTGTTTTTCCTGTTCAAAAATCAAACTCAGCTTGTTTTAATCACATTGTTTTTATCCGACACGAACTGTGGAGAAAATATTGGCTGCTCCCCAATCCATCCTGCTTTGTCTTTGAGCCATTATATTGATTCAGCCATCCAAGTCTTAATCTAATTTGGAAAAAAAAAGTAGAAAAAGGGAAAAAATCTTTTTCACACGTGGGTGAAATTTCCCACCCGAAAAAGATCGAATCGGCGATTGCATAACACAATTTCAGCGCCTCGAATGCCACTTAATGCAGCATTGATGACTGTATTTTCGCTTAATGAAACTTTAATGGAAACTTTTTATACGACCCGCCAAATTTAGATTAATTTTAATCAAATTCAAACATTTTTTTTCACAGAGAACAGGCATTTACCTTTTCGATTTTCCGCCATTAAGCGACTTTATCGTAGACGTTTCCGGGAGAGCCATTTTTTAAAATCTTTTTTTAACCTAAGCCGGTTTCTCCATTGAAAACGAATTAAAATTCAATAAGCTGGACTTTTTAACTGATGGCTTAATAAGATGCAAATAGGGGTCTTTTCGATTATTTGATACCGCGTGGAATGCAACGGTGGCCTCTAACGGGAAATGCAGGAAAGTGTCAGCAAAATTAGAAAATATTTTTACTTGGTGTAATTAGATTTTTTTATTCGTTGATTTTTCTATCATGGGTTAAATAAAGCTGTTTGAGGTTGTTACTTTCAAATCAAAGTATCATTTTTCCACTAATTTCTAAGTAATATTTGTTTTTCATTTTTATCACGGGACGCGGGAGCGTCCCGCCCCGCCAAGAAAACTAAATACAAGCCGCCAAGAAATTTCCGTCGCCAAAAAAAATGTAAAAGAGCGACTAAGGACTGTTTACGCGAGTAACCAAACCGGGGTTTTCCCCCCTCTGTATCTCAGCCCCATAAAGATCCCTAGAGTTCTTTTTTGGTATACTCAATCTCCAGCGGCTCCTGACGGCACATACTAAAGCAAAACATCCAGGACCCTCAGGGGGAGAGGTGATAAAGGTTATAAAATCGCTATTTTTCGCACTTTTTAAAAATTGTTTGACAGGGGTCCAGACTAAACGGTAACTCGGATTGAGCTCTGCTTTTGCACCCACATTTACTTTGTCCCAAAGCTCGGCATAGGGGGTTTTTCGACCCCCCACCCCCTCCCCCATCGTTTTTATTTTCCGTATCTTTTCTCCCCGGGGGTCTTTAGTGTTGATTTTCGGTATGAATATTCTCGATGAGACATTGAGGACGTTTTCCCAAACTTTACCCCCCGGGGTCATCGCACCCCGGAGTTATTAATGCTTAAAATTGGTCCAATTTCTATCTACTAGCTCTGTTCAACATCTGAGCATTTATGTTGTCATTGTTGGGCGACGAGGAAAGAAAACTCAATGCTTTATAATTTCATCTGTTGCCAGTTTCTATTTGTTAACAAATAAAATATTTGTAATTGATATTGTTAATTGCAATAAGGCTTTTAAAAAGGGAGTCTCTCCAAGTTCAGGTTCATTATTTAATAGTGAGATCGTGGCAGTATAAGGTGTTGTGGGTGTTTTTTTTTTTCTTTAAAGCTTATTAGATTTATAATCGCGTAGTACTTAGTATTGTTAGCAACTAGCTTTGTTTTGCGTCGGTTCGGGTGGTACATTGTGATTGATTTCAAATTTATCATAGACTGAAGAAGATCCTTGAACTTTTGCACCAAATGCATGCCGCCAAGAAAACCACATATGTCGGACCGCCAAGAAAAATGTTGAAGGAAAAAAAAAAAATATGCAAAGTAAATTTTGAAGAGAAAAAAAAAACAGGCAAAGAAATAATATTAATGCAAAAACATGTGATATCTCCCCAAAAACAACAATGTTGTAAAAAAATCCCCCGCCAAGAAAACCTTAAATACTCAGCCTTAAAAAGTTATGATATCGAGTTTTCCCGCCAAGTTTGTGCCAAACTACAACGAACCTGTATGTATAGTTCTTTTAAATTGTTTTCAGTCCTGCCAGGAGGGAAGTTTTTACTCATTAAGCAACCACCTCACAAGACAAAGCTTCCCGCCTGGCAGGACTGAAAACAATTTAAAAGAACTATACATACAGGTTAGTTGTAGTTTGGCACAAACTTGGCGGGAAAACTCGATATCATAACTTTTTAAGGCTGAGTATTTAAGGTTTTCTTGGCGGGGGATTTTTTTACAACATTGTTGTTTTTGGGGAGATTTAATGTTACAAATCTCTTTTGTCTATATATATATATATAAATGCAAGTGTGTTTGTATATGTGTATGCTTGTTCCTTATACAAATTCAGTTTTGATCAGATTTTCATCAAACATGGCACAGAGGTTCCTTGATGCACTAGAATTCACATAGGTGGGGTTTTGAAAATGAAAAAAAAAGTCTAAAAACCTCAAAATTCAAATTTTTTGTCTCAAAATGGCCATTTTCTTTCAATTTTGAATAGATAGAGTAATAGAGATAAGCCTTTACGCATACAAATTGATAAAATTTAACACATTTAAATATGAGTACTTTCCAGCAATGATTACGATTAACATGAATTATCAATTTAAGGCTCACCTTTTTCATTTTAGCATGAAATAAGTTAAAAACAACGACTTTTAGAGCTATGTTGTATCAATAATCACCCGGGAAACACCGAGTAATAAGCTAGTATTTTTAGAGAAATGCTTATTTTTTTTCCAAATCGCTTATGCACCTGTTTTAGAGATAAAACTAATATTTATTAACTTCATTGAATTGAACATTTTTTAGTTGGCTGTTTTTCGTCCATCCATAATAAATCGCTTTGAAAATGTTGCGGCAAGAACTTAATTTATCTTTTAAGGATGACACCAGTCTGCTCATTTTTGAAATAAACCCACTGCCCCAAAATATGTAGTTGTAATCTTTATCGCTATAGAATGATGGTGGATTAGCACCGACAATAACAGCTTTCACATTCCGTTTTACATCACATCATATGAACAAACCGTGGTAAATGAAAGTAGTTTTTAATAATAGAGTAAATGGCATGCCTTATAGATTTAACTAGTTTCTGGAATGTAGCTAAAACATTATTTGACTGCATTTGTAAACCAGTTTATAAAGGCAAAAATATGCTTGTTTATCTAAATTTAACATTTTGATGGAACTGACAATATTATTGGACTCTATTTTTATTGTTGTTGTAGCTTAAACAACTCGGATATCCGAGTCCGAGCGCACTATGCTACCGCCTTCGGGCAGAAAAGTATGACTTTAGATTCACAGGGCACCATTAAGATGGAAGTCCAATGTTGCTCATACAGCACACGTTAGATAAAAAAGCACCATTTACCAACAATTCGATAATTGAGATTCAGGTTATAACGGTGCCTATTGGGCTCTAATACAAGCACAATTCATTAAAAAGCAAAGATCGATTGAAAAATCTGTATTTTATTTAGCAACAGAAATTATAGGTTTTCACGATGTATTCATAAGACAAAGCTTGAAATTCACAGTTTTTTTTTTTTTTTTTTGAAGGATACTAATATTGTGTTAAAAGTCAATAAATGTTTCTGAATAGATCAAACATATTAAACTATGTGAAAGATAAATTTTCAAATGGGAGAGAATTATCGCCCACGTAAATTTGAACCCTTGAAACGATTTTTTCGATTTAAAGCTTTTCATTTCACTTTTGTCTCAAGTGAAATAGATCGAAACTTTAGATCCATTTCGAAATTAATATCAAGCTTTCAATACTTTTCAAAAAATAAAAAGCATTAATAAAAAAAAATTGAAAAAAAACTTTTTACTAAGTGCGATTGCATAGCGCGTATTCTATAGAAAAATGTAATAAATTCTACTATAAAAATTTTCATACTTTTCTTTTCCCAATTCCAAACAATTTTCTTAAAACATTCACGCAGTATTCAAATGAATTTGTTCGGTATACTATTCTTTTGATCGCTTCGCCATCTTGTTTATTTATTTTTTTTCTTCACTTCGCTTTAGAATCGGACGGAATTCAATCTCTTTCGAAACAGAAGAGAAGGAAAAAATGCGTTTCCCGATCCGTATGCAAAATTAAATGCTTCATTCTTCGCGTATTTTTTCTCCGAATAGGTTTCCCTTTGCATGTTGCTTTTTCCCCTTCATCCGCCCCCTCTGCGCATACCTCCTGTCTAAAATATTTTTCATCCCAAAAGAACGTAGAATTGCTTCAATAAATTTCAGAATAATAAAGCGATTGTGTCAAAAGTACAAATTCAATTTCGCTGAGCCTTTTTACAGCCGGCAAGCATAGGTGTTCCACCTTTCACTCAGTTGCCAGATTCGAGAACGAAATGAGCTGTCAAATCGGATTTTAAGGCCTCGCGCGTTCTGAGGGAACTGGATACTACTCCACTCCTTAACTCTTTCCGAAACGTATTAGAATTTTTCATTTTCTGCCAATATGTATGGACAGTGGGAAATAAAATCTCGCGAAACCTTTGGGTATAATTGAACGTATCTTAACGTCTAACTTAAAATAATAAATTCTTTTAACAACCCAAAAATTGAATAAAAAAGGTCTCTGTAATGTTATATGAAGTTAAAAAAAATGTTTTTTGCCAATGTTTAAAATGTTTCCATCGAATGCCCCGACGCAAGTTGAACTTTCACAATACATAAAAAGTAATGTGTTTTCAAAATAGTAAATTCTTAAAAATAAAATTTAAAATAATAAATTCTCTTAACAAAACACGAAAGTAATAAAAAAAAAACGGCTTGTAATATTATATGAAGTATGAAAAAAATATTTTTGCCAATGTTTCAACTGAATGTCCCGACCCAATTTGGAACTTCCACACAACATAAAAAAGTAATCTGTTTTCAAAATATTTTAAATCTGTAGAAAGTAAAATTCTATATTAAAATTTATATAGAGTTCTTTTTCCACCGTAAGGGTTCAATTTTTCTTAAACTAAAAACAACTGAAAAGAAATTTCGCTTGTTAGGAACGTTGGAAAACAATTTAAAGTGACTTCAGTACAATTCTTTATTTTATTTTATTTATTTCTATTGTTTTATATGAAAGCTCTTTTTCTTTTTATGGTACAGGCGCATACCGAGGTCAGACAAACAAGATAAGATGGTCTGTAATCAGCGGCGTACGCAGACAAATCGTTTCATGGGGGGGGGGGGGGGGGGCTGAGCAGAGACTTTTAGAGAGGGGCACCTTATTAAATGTAGCTAAGGGAAGTAAATGTGTGGAATTTGTGAAATCAATGCTAATTTAATGTGATAAAAATACTTAATTTTTATATTTTTAACCGTTATAATTGCTATAAAAAAGTAAAAGCATTTGATGAAAACAGAAAATGATAAAAACAAAGATTGAAATTTTTTCTTTACTGACGGAGATGTTCTTGAATCACATTCTCGCAACAATTTGGAAAATTTTTGCTTTAATATCGTTAATTTTGCAATTAAATTTACTATTGTTCCTAATACTGGACTTCAACCACATTTTTTTAAACATAATTAAAAGAGTTAGGCGAATGAACAAGCATTAATCGTTGTTTCTAAAACATGTATTTACAATAAAAACTAACAAAATTGAAAAACGTAAAATAATCAGAAATGTAACATAGTAAAATAGACGAGTCAAAACTAGTAAAAAATATTTTTTTCTTATTTTCTTTTAATTTTGTCTTTTACTTAATTATTTGATCTGAAAACTTTTCTGATCTTGCGACTGCAAAAAAAAAGGAAGGGAAAAAAATATTAAAGCTTAAATGCAAAAATTCGTTTTGAAAATTTCGGAGGGGGCTGCAGCCTTATCAGCCCACCACCTGAGTACGCCACTGTCTGTAATTATACGTCAAAGTTTATTATCTAATTTTAGTGCGCTAGTATATTATTAAGTACATCATCCGCAAATATAGTGAAAATTTTACATCTTTGAAATAATGCTCAAATTAAAAAAAAAGAAAAAAACTTAAAGCTTGATGTTTCTAACCGTCATTCACAATAGTCTTCAGTTTGGAGATCTATGCGTTTAGAATTTTAACTACCCGACATTAGCCCTGAGAGATATAGTTGGGTTTTGTTGTTCCAGGAAAGGAACTGAAGATCTATTGCATCAAAGACGCACAAAAGAATGGAAAACCCCTTTTATAAGAATGAATTCCAGTAATTTAATCTCCTTTGCAGATCTGAAGATCTGTAAGACTACCAATCACACACACACACACACACACGCATGATGTCTCTCAACGCGTGGTCTTTAAACCGGTAATTTTTGCTCCCGTTGGAGATGTTATTGCTTATTCGCTGCTCTATCGCAATGTGTTTTGAGTGCAGAATAGCCACTCAAACTAAATTTACCCTTAACCGGAAAGAGTACTTCACCCATGGAATATCTGCCCAATTTTGAAGCATCCTATACCACATAAAAACGCTTTCTCCGGTGAGCAGGCATCAAAGGTATACATCATACAGTTCATTGGACAAACAAACCACCACACACACATAAATATATATACACGCACTAATCCTTGTATTATATTTAAAAAAATCGAATTTTAAATGTTACGATTCTTTTTTTTTTGTCTATTTTTTTTTTTTTTTTGCATAAAAAAGAAAGAAAAAACTTATATTATTTATATGTCCTTGTGAAAAGCATCATCGAAACCCAAATTGTCTGAGTCATTATGTTAAAAGTAAATAGATTAAAAATTAATTAAGGCACCAGAACTATCCGTTTGAGCAACATTGGATTTGAAGACATCTGTTATTAAGTGAAAGTTTTTCTCTTTTCATAATCTACACCAGTGGTTCTCAACGGGGGCGGTACCGCCCCCCTGTGGGCGGTGGGAAGATGCTGAGGGGCGGTGAACATGTTTTGGGCAGTAGGGGGGCGGTGGGTATATTTTGGGCGATAGGGGGGCGGTGGGAAAATTTGGGGGTCAGAGGATAATAAATGTATTGTAATGTATTTTAATTGTAAAAATCAAAATTAAATTTTGCATTAAATCAAGAATCCAACTTGAATTATTTGTGTATAAAATAAACTTATGCACTCTGGAATCTTTAAAACTATTTTCTTACATTTTTCGGAGGTGACTTTTTTTATTAAAATAGTTAAGCTTTTTTGGTTATCTATTTTCCTTTTCTCTCTCTCTTTCTTTTTATGGCGATTTGACTTTTTAGTGATCTTTTTGGTCCGACAATCTTGAGAGAGAGTGTTATAGCTTGACTACGCAGAGATGGTAGATGACCTTGAAGTGGAAACGAGACTCTTTCATTTTGAAATAGGATAAATCAGCGTCAAAAGTTATTTTTAACTCACTCGTATATTAATATTTTTATTTCCTGCGTGATCTCTCCGATACTACCTATTACAAAATAAAGCGGTTCGTTTCCCCTTTAAGGTCAGTCGCCATCTCTCCGCGGTCCAGCTTTACCTAATAAAGAACTGTTACAATAAATCGCAGTTGCAATCAAGGTTTCATGGTTTATCTAATAATAGCCAATTTGGTTAATTTTGATCACACGTAGCTAGATAAAATTCAAAAGCATTAGCCACACAATCCTTTGTTTATTTTTCAGCCGAACTGTTGATTGATTATTTTTACCACAGCAATGTTATTTCTAACAGCTGTAAAAAATTTAATAAAGCCTTTTTTTTTCAGTATTTATCATGCATGTAAAAATACCGTCCTGCATCTGCAGGTGAAAATGGTCAAATTAAGCTGTCAAGTTTCAGTCGCCTGTTTAAAATGTTGCTAAACGAAACTGGTTTTTATACTGAACAATTCCTCGTTTAAGGATACCATATTTCAATGTCTATATTAATGGGGGAATCAAAATACTGCAAAAAAGATTCACAATCGCATTTGAGTATCTCCCACAAATAGCGCTTCAGGCAGAACATTAAACGTCATTGATTTTGTTTTTTGTTTTTAACTTTCTTAATTTTATTTTACCATGTTCTCATAAATTATTAGCTTAGTACCTATGAGAAAGTAAGTCTACCCTAAAGACATCCTAAATATCTCGATGGCCCGGGGCATTCGTGCAGTTTAGCCATTTTCCTTGGTTTGGTTATTTTCTTAAATTTTTAGCTGGCAATCGTATTTGCAATGCTTAGAGTGCCCGCTCAGTTAGACTGTTTTGTTTGACCTCAGTATTTTAACTTTGGTTTTCGCTCACTTCATTTATTTACTCTCATGGTTTATTTTTAGTGAAATCTCCTTCAATGATGCTCACGTTTTTGACAACATTTTCCCTCTTTGCACAAAGACTTCTCTGAGCGTTTTGAGGATATTTTGTTTTTGAACGTTCCTCAGTGGGTCATGAGCCCTTTTAAAAATATTGAGACAGCAGATGTTCAGTATCAGTAAGAATTGGTGGAACTTTTAGCCACGGAAACTTGAAGAGCTGGTTTTCAGAATGTTAACAATCTTACAGGATTTTGGCTGCAAATTAGTAGCCTTTATCCTGGACTGTGAGCTATCGCCAAAATTTTTTTAATCGTCTTCCCCTCTTCCTACCTCGTTGAATGTGGATTCAGTGTTGTCACCGACCCAGTTACAAAACAGAGAAATGGACTTCAAATCGTCCTGAGAGGAGACTTGCGCCTTAACCTTAAAAAAAAAAAAAAAAAAAATATTTTTATTGCATCTAATTGTTTCCTTCATTTTTTGAACAAAATTTTTTTGCTTGTTAATTTCTATTTTATTTCATTTTGTTTTGTTATTATTCTTTTAAAAATGAAATATTTTAATTATAGATTTGTTTTTATTTCTACATTCGTCATTTTAATTCTAATAATGATTAATTAGGAAACAAAATTCTTGTTTAACCGTTTTGTAAAATTCTGGAAGGAAATTATTTTAAACTTTAAACCTCTTTTCGCACACCCCCTCACCTTTAATAGAAAGGGGGGCGTTGGAAAAAATTTTAATCGTAAAGGGGGCGTTAGCCGTAAAAAGGTTGAGAACCACTGATCTACACAAACACACACGCGCACACACACACACACACATGCGCACACACACACACGCGCACACACGCACACACACACACACATATATATATATATATATATATATATATATATATATACAGGGTGTCCACTCCAATCGTGGACCAATAGCTAATTTCTAAACCGTTAGAGATAAGCATAGAGTTTATTTAGGAAAAAATCTCCAAATTATGAAAGGAATTTTGGGTCTATTCAATGTTTTTCAAAAAATCAAATTTTGAAAGAGTTACGAAATTTAAATTTTTATACAGCCCCCCAGTCCTATCAATCATATTTAGTAAAACATTCTTGACACTGTAACGTTTAAAACTAAAAAAAAATCACTCTTCTACCTCAAAAATTGACCGAGTTATGACGTTTTGAAAAATCAAGATTTTGAAGGATTTCGCATACGGTCCCTTAAGCGATCGCTCGATGACGTCATGAAATAATGCAAAATCTTGATTTTTCAAAACGTCATAACTCGGTCAATTTTTGTGGTAGAGGAGTGATTTTTTTTAAGTTTTAAACGTTACAGTGTCAAGAATGTTTTACTAAATATGATTGATAGGACTGGGGGGCTGTATAAAAATTTAAATTTCGTAACTCTTTCAAAATTTGATTTTTTGAAAAATATTGAATAGACCCAAAATTCCTTTCATAATTTGGAGATTTTTTCCTAAATCAACTATATGCTTATCTCTAACGGTTTAGAAATTAGCTATTGGTCCACGATTGGAGTGGACACCCTGTATATATATATATACACATACATAAAACAAGACAGTCTTTTTCTAAAACTGAGTCCTGACTACGCTATTGTAGGACTGATAATTCAATCTAATCTCTTAAATATAAATAGATCGCCATGTATCTCTAAAATAGGTGCATAATCACTCGACATCTGTTCGCAGCTGAGAACAAATAACATACTTGAATGGAGGTGCCATTTTGGAAATCACTCACCATATAAAAACGCCTTTTAATAGCTATCTGAAGAAGGGAAAAAAAAAAGATGAAAACTAAATAAGTGTGTATATTATCAGAAGCAGCAAAAACATTTTTATCGATCGATTTGATTATTAAAAGTGGAAGAGAGAGAGTGTCAATTTATTAGGAGGCAATTTTCTCCGGGAGTTCTAATATTTGCGATAATAAAAAAAAGTCAAACATGACAGAAGTTCAGCGCCCTAGAAAGAAAGTGGCAGGGATGTTCCTCTAATGTCTTCTTGTTGAGAGATCTTTTTATTCATTTTTTTGCCGATGTCAGCAAATTTGACTTTGTAATTGATAAAGTAAGCGGAAAGTGATGTTTAATCGATGCACTTTTGGGGAATTAAATAAAGAAAGAGCTCTTAATGCATTAATGGAGTGCGGGGACTCGGTTTCAGTAGGATGATGTCTATGAATTTGTTATTTATTCAGGGACACCGCGTGAAAAGGTTGTGGGATAGATGGGGTCAATCCATTGAGTTCTTGGCCACAAACTATCACGTACACTGTGAAAAAATAAGATGTTGATTTTACAGTTTAATACAGCTAATTTTATAGTAACAAACTGTAAAAATGACTAATTTTGCAGCAATAAGCTATAAAAATGCTAATTTTACACTAATAAACTGTGATATTACTAATTTTACAGTTTATTACATTGCATTTTACAGTTTTAAACTGGAACCTCTGCTGCCAGTATTATACTGTTGTTTTTATAGTATAATACAGCTAATTTTGTGGTAATAAACTGTAAAATTGCTGCTTTACAGTAATAAACTGTAAAATTGCTGATTTTACAGTTTATTACTGTGCATTTTAGTTTTAAACTGGAATCTCTGCTGCCAGTATTGTACTGTAAAAAAGATAGTTTATTTTTTGCAGTGTATACTTTCCAATAACAATAATTTAACAATTAAATAACTCAAGGGGAAAGTTTATTCATTGAAACTCGTTTTATACTTCGAACACATTTTTGCTATCAATTTCAAAGAGCTGCCACGGGCGTCTTCTAACCTGTGTGACCAGAAAGGTTCTTCTGCCCCTGTATAGAAGTTTGGTGAGACCTCATTTGGAGTATGCTATTCAGTTTTGGTTTCCACATCTTAAGAAAGATATTAATTTACTGGAAAGGGTTCAAAGGCGGGCTTCAAGGATAGTAAATGGGCTTACAGATTTAGATTATGGTTCCAGGCTTAGAATGCTTAAGATGTACAGTCTTGAGCAAAGGAGAGTCAGAGGGGACATGATCCAGTTGTTTAAATTTATCAAAATGAATGATGTTGATGGGCTAAATTTTTGTTTAGAAAGCAGGACAAGGGGACACTGTTTTAAGCTATTTAAGTCTCAGGCTAACCTAGAGGTGAGGAAAAATTACTATTTCAGTAGGGTTGTGAGTACCTGGAACAGCTTACCGGAGGAGGTTGTTATGAGTAAGGGAATTGATAGCTTTAAGAGGGCCTTGGATATTTATTGGGAATTGTAATTTGACTAGGACCAGCCTAGTTGGGCCTAGAGCCTGTAGCTGGTCGTCATCTTTTGTATTTGTATTTGTGATGTTTTTGATTCATTTTCTGTCTTGGCTTTCAACTTTTCTGTTCAGAAATGTCTTCATTTCAAATATAAGGAGAACATTATGGGAAAATGAAGGAATAATAAATTTTAGTGAACACAGACAAATATAAAATTTTACCTATTTTTCTTAGTCTTTGAAGCTAACATTTCATCATTTGCTACTCTTATTAATTTAACCACAACTTTGAGTTTAAAAACAATCGTGAATTATTTTGACACACTTAAAAATAAACGTGATTTTTAAGTCGTACTTAAAATTCACATACTTAAAAATATTAACATGAGAGGGAATCTTTTTCAAAATCTTTGCTCGAAAAGACAAAAACTAAGAAATCTTCAAGACTTATTAAATGAATATTTATGCTCTGTAAACTATAAATGTCACAAGTGTTTTCCTGACATATATTTACACGCATGTTTTGACATTTAAATACGCATTTCAGCTTCTAAACTTTTTTCTTTCTTTATGTATCCGTTCTATTTTTATTCTAAAATGTAACTTGGCAATGAAAGTCATTAAAACGAGCCATTTATACTTCTGAATCTCGTTTTCCATTCTTAGGTTTCCCATTCGACGACAATCATTAACTTTTGAAAAACCTCACAGTAATCATTCATTAATAACTTGCTGTATTTGACTTCATTCGCCAGATGGCGCAACCCGGTAAAAGAAACCGTTCTCTAATTATATCGCTTGGCCGTTATTTTCTGTTATTTTTAATTTCGTTCCGATTTTAAAGTTGCACTCGGTTAAAAAAAACAAACTGTCCGTATATTCAGCCTCCCAAATTATACCAGAGTGGAATCAAATCAATGTTTTAAAACAAGAAAGATATTTCTGCGCATTTATTGGTGCAGAAATGTTACTGTTGTATCAGTTTCGCAGGAAAAAGTTCAAATGAAATAGACATTTATATCATAACACACAATATAAAATTTATTCTTGACCATCGATTACCTCAATAAAATTTAAAAATATTTTAACACTAGTACGTTGTGGCTCCCACGGAACTCTCTTCTATGTGAGAATGACATAAAAATATGGCTTTGCTGTGAAAAATAAAAAATAATCAAATGTTTAAAAAAAGAAAAAAAGAGAATACTAGTACGGTGGTGGCTTTCACGAAACTTTCTTCTATGTGAGAATTGAAATAAATACCTTTGTGCTGAAAAATAAAAGAAAATTTCAAAAATATGAATTTGGATTTTGACATCTCAAATTCAATCTATGTTTTTCTCAATGACAAATTGCGATAAGTTTGTGGGTGTGCTCCTTCTCCATATCAGGTTTGGTGGAGAACCAGGACGCGAGACGCTGGATGAGTGCCCATCTAAGAGGGACTGCACAACGTTTGAGGTCCAAAAAGAGAACATATAGCAATTTGTCGTTTCCCAATATGAATACAGTTGAGTCTCGGTAACTCGAAACCCCAAGGGGCCAGTTAAAGCTTCCGGGACATTGATAATTCGGGTGATAGGAAGTTCGAGCAGCCTTCTTAAGAGTTTGGGACCCGAAGAAGATTTCGAATTATCGAGATTGGACTGTACAACTTTAGTATGCACAAATTTGCAGGAAACTGCAGAACCGTGTTTCAGGGTTATAAGGAACTATTTTTTTAAAGTGAAAGACGTGAATGAAAAGTCACCCGATGGCTCTTCTTGGATGACTTTTCGGACATAAACTCACTTCTTCTTGTGCATCCTTAGCTATGAGGTAGAAGACGGAGGGCGTGCATTCGATACCCACCGGAATCCTGGTTTGTTATTTCCTCTAATTGTGCTGTAACTCTTTCTTACGCTGTCTTATCTTATATGAAGTTAATATGGAAGTCCAATCCCTCTAGGCAATGGCATTCCATATCGTAGTGTTTTACTGTGACGCAACAACTTCTTCTGCATTGGAAACGGATTCCATATAATGATCCCGAAACTCGTGTCTGCAGTTTCCTGAAAATTTAAGCATAGTAACGCTGAATCATGAATTTTTACTTCATTCTACGAATTTCAATGAATCTTGTGTATTTTTTCTTGTAATTATCAAAGGGCACTAGTGTGCTCCAATAAAAATGTATTTTAGCATACCTTAAACGTGTAAAGCCGTTAAAATTTATTCATTCTTTTCTGAGAAAGTGTATTGATCTCTAAGAAGTAAATGATGTCAAGGACATCATGCATAGTATAATTAATAACCAGATGTGGGAGCAAGGTTGCATCCGTATAATCAGTTACAGAACTTATTATTTTTGGTAAACATTCTTGAAGCCGGATCATTATAATACTTGAATCTCCCATGCATATAATATATTCATCATTCAAATAACAGAACGTTCCATTTCCTATTTTTATTCATTATTATTATTATTTTGATATGGATGAAATCAGGAGTACATAGCTACAACTAATTAAATACCCAATTCAATGTGTTTTATTATTCAAAACACTATACCTTCATGAATCTTCAAAGGTAAAGACGATTTAGGCACACAGAAAATGGTAAATACTGTACATTATTTTACTAATGTATTAGAACAAATGTTATAAATATTAAAGACAAAATTGCCAAAGGGAAGTTTTTCTTTTTGAAATACTTATATTATTCGCTACTTATTCTATTTCTTGACTTTGGTATTTTTTGTATTAATCACTTAAAGAGGCAGGGTATGAGCTAAGCTGCTCATATCGAAATTTTGCATTGATAATGTGGAGTTGTTTATCTTTGAAAGCTAAAAATCATGCTCTCTTCTCTTTAAAAACTTCATGCATGACACCCTTGAGTTGTTGATCTCTATCTTTACCAATCCACGTTCCCCTCTTTACGTGTATAATTCAACTTCGCAGAGATGGCCTATGACTCCTCCTTTTTTCAGCATTGTCCATTTTTAGGAAGGGGTGATATGCAGATGAAAATTGAGAAATGGGATTCACAATGGATGGGGGAATTTGAATGGGTTGAAATTCTACCTATTTTAAGGAATGGACTCGTTTTCTCATTTGATTGACACCGGCCATATCGTCGCGGTTGAATTATAATTAACTATGCGTACTCTCACCTCCCCAAAAATAAATCAGTTTCTTAAAATACGTTACATTACATTAGTCTGATCAAAGCTTTTGTATGGGAGTCCACCGTACAGTCCAGACTTGGTGCCAATCGATTTTCACTTGTTTCGCTACCTAAAGATTTTTTTTTTTTTTTTGGTGGCTAGCGCTTTGTCACAAATGATGAAGGGAAAGATGCTGTTAAAGAATCGTTACCCTCAGTCAGTCAACTTCTACCTTCTTGTCTTGTACCAGCTAGGCTGGCAATTTGGGGTGTGCTGCTTCGCTTTTCCAGACCGACTTTTACAGTAAACACATGCCATAGATACCCGTTTATAGGGTAGGCAACCTTTCATATCACAATAACAAATTCACACAAAGAAAGGACAAGGACAGGCGAGAGAAAGTGTACCCATACTCGAGCCGGAATTGGAACACGGACTCTTCCATTCCGGTCAGATTTCTCTGACCACTAGACGAGGTGGCCGACAGCCGACTTCTATAACTTAAGGGCGCTTTTCCACTTACCGACACGACAGCGATAAATCGTACACGATTGTCGTCATCCGACATTGGAGCAAGCAAAATGCATTAAAATATGCCATGCGCTTTTCCATCTCCCGATTCTAGGACGATTGTGTCGCCTCCGACCGAACGCTGTCGTTTGTTGTCCCATTCGTGTCGGATGGCAGCCGTCTCGCCTTTAAAATCGGGACGACATTCATTCATTTGTTTACTTTCTTCGAAGAAGCAACACATAGAAATGGCATTTAAATTTAACATAGCTGCATTAATAAAATATAAGCTTAAATTTGCAGACGATAAATAAAGAATGTATAGCAATAAAATAATTTTATTCATTTTACTTAATATTTTATTTCACTTATGTTGCTCAGACGATCTTTATTGCTGCAGAAAAGCTTAGATTTTCATTCTGATGTATGCGTTTCGTTCTTAGTAAACAAGGTAGGAATGAAATAAATTTGTGAGTATCATGAATCTAATAGCTTCAATTATTCTGTTTCCTCTTTTTGCGGCGGTAAAGTAAATCTAACAGTCGTAGTCTGTTAAATTGAGGAGCTATAATTATATACATGCGAGCACACCGGTGCTTCGAAATAAAATGCGGTGGAAAATGACCGTTTCAGAGAAACGATATCATTTGAGTGGAAATATAATTCAACCGCGACGAGATGGCCGGTGTCAATCAAATGAGAAAACGAGTCCATTCCTTAAAATAGGTATTAAAATAGGTAGAATTTCTACCCATTCAAATTCCCCCATCAATTGTGAATCCCATTACTCAATTTTCATCTGTGTATCACCCCTTCCTAAAAATGGACAATCCTGAAAAAAGGAGGAGTCATAGGCCATCTCTGCGAAGTTGAATTATACAGTGTTCTGGACGACGCGACACGGTACTTATCGTTGCAGTATTTCCGTCCGACTTTCGTCGTTGTCGTGTCGTCAAGTGGAAAAGCGCCCTAAGCATTCAACAGCTTGTTGAATGACGTAATAAACGTAAAAATAACTGTGCAAATTGCGTGGAAAACAGAGAAAGAAGTCAAATGTATCAATTATTTTGAAAACATTTTATGTTTCTTTTAAGAAACAAACCTTACTTTTGAAAAAACCCTCGCAGATTCCATCCACTTCTTATGTAAACTTCATCCTTCTCATGTGGCTGCTCCCATTAGGAATTCTTCAACCTTCTTACCCACTAAATAACAAGAATCCGAAAGCCCTAGATGAAACCATCCACGCAAACCTGATGAAGCATTGTGACCGATCCCCGAGATAAATCGACTGGATAAATGTCTAAGCCAATATGCAAATAACGTAGAAAAGTAGATACATATGTAAGGAATGGGAATATACAAATTATTTTGAAAACGTGCTTAATACGTTTCTTCTTTAAAGAAGAACAAGCTTCCCTTTGGCATAACCCTCATAGATTCCATCGCAAACACTTCTAATATAAACTCCATCCTTCTCATGTGGCTGCGCCCATTTGAAATTCTTCAGCCTTCTTACCCACCAAACAACAAGAATCCGAAAGCCCTAGATGAAACATTCCACGCAAACCTGATGAAGCATTGTGACCGATCCCCGTGATAAATCGACGGCAAAGCGGTGTACAACACTCTCATTTGACAAGTCACCAGAGCCCCGCAGGCCCAAAGAAGAAAACAAACATTTCTTTCTCTGCCCTCGATTGCGGACCAGATTTCTGGAAAGGGCTTTTGTCAAACGCCCGCATTGATCTTCGGAGAGAAATATATTTTTCCCGCTCTTTTTTTTTTCCGGAATTTTTCGCCGGTGGCAATCTTCACGGCACTTCCGCTCAAAACTAATAATACGTCATCATTTCCAGGGGAAGAAAGGTGTCGCTTGATCTTTCTTTTATATCTGTAGGCTTCGGTGTTTGGAGTTTTCGTGCGGTGATTTTTGAGTGGAGTGTTTCTTGGCTGGAGTCTCGAATTTCCGAGTGAGAGTGATCTTTCCTTTGAAAAGACAACATTTTTTAGACTTCGTCTCTAAAGATTTGGGATATCTATGAAGCATTTTCGATCCATTTCACTTGATAAATAGTAATTACGTTTAGGATTTTTCATTACTTTGTTTTTAGTTTATCTTTCTGGATAAAAACATCCATCATCAAAATGTGTGAAATAAAGAATGTAATGTAGATTGTGTGTTTAAAAGAGTAATTTAGTGTGTGTGATAGTATGTGCTGTGTAGAATGTTTAATTATTAGTACGATGAAGCCAAATGCAGAATAACTCAATAACAACATCCAGAGATTTTTTACTCCAGGGTCCCCGTACCTGCCACAATACGTGGTCCAGTACCCCAAGAAGTATAGATTCACTTGGAGGATTTTGTGACCAAGCAATTTTTACTTCCCCCGCCACCATTCGTAAAGACAGTTAATCCTTGATTGACTATGATCGAATCTTGGACCCTCCGGTTACGAGTTCGACCTCCTTACAGATCGGGCCACCAACATCCAGATACGAACGTTTCCCCTTTTCTTTGGTATCTGAAATTCTTTGGTCTGAAATAGCTATAACCGAGCTTGAGAAGCAGTATAAAAGCTGAGCGTGCCTTTGCACTTATAACTAAAATACTTTAGCAAACTAGCAAGAAAACTGTAAATATGGTACGACTTCATCTCAAAACGTGAAGTTAAAAGCTAAGGTATAAAGCTACAAAGTAGCTCCAGTTATGCGGTGGAAATTGGCTGCTTCATGTGATGAAGAGTGTTTGAGCAAAAATTAGATACAGAGTTTTTCATAAAAAGTGATGTAAAATCCCTCACGAAAAGTGTGCAGTAGTATTTTTTCAAAATTTAATGCAATCTTTCATCAAAAATATTCAGTAGTGTTTCATCAAAAGTGTAGTTTGAAGAATGTTTGATCACACCTGAAATGCAGTGTTTGATTAAAAGCTTGATGTAAAGTGATGGATCAAATTCAGAATGTTTGATCAAAACTGAAAAGTGGAGTGTGAGAAAAAATCGGTGTAGAGTGGGTCAGAAGTGCGATTTATAGAACAAAAACTATAATTTAAGCTGTCGTGGGTATCCGATTTAAAATCTAAACGCATGCGGGATTAAAAATGCAAACAGAACTCTTAATTTTCTTTTGCCAGATTAAATATTGCGCAGTCAAAAATTATTCTAGGAAAACACATATACAGTAAATTCCCAATTATCCACGGAGTAGGGTGGCACGGTAACCGCGAATGGTACAAATAATAGGTAGCAAGCGGTACTAGTGTGTGCAATAGTTAACAAAAGTCACTAACACAGCATTTACATTTGAATTATTGCTAAGAGTGATAGCATTGAATGCAAAAATATCTTTTAAAACTAAAATCTACAAATATCGCAATCACATTTTTCTGCATTCAGTAAATATTCACCGTAAAAAAAGTGTAAAAAACCGCGGATAATCGAGAGTTTACTGTATTTCTTTATTTTACCTATGAATGCGAAGCATGTCCATAATTAATAAATTATATCAATTCAACATTAAATAAATAAATAATAACAATGAAGTAAAAAAAAGAGATTTCAAGTTTATATTCTATATAAACTTGAAATCTCTATTATTTTGGATGACCGAATAATGAAATGGTTTTTCTCAATTTCCAGCCGATATCCTCAACAACACCATTAGGGTCATTCCATAGTGACTAACGTAACATTCAGAGCTGATTTTGTAACTGTTTTGACTTGTGACTTAAAGGATACAAAAAAATTTTTAGTTATGCTGGTGGATTTACGAAGTACATGGTATCTATGTATCATTTCTGCCAAGAATTTGAAACAAAATTACTTACAGTAGATATTTTTTCAACCAAAATTGCATCGTGACTAGCGTAACATTTTTGCAACCCTGAAAATGAATGCTCATGTTGTGAGGTAAAAATTTCTCAAAGCTAAGCAAGTGTTAAAAATTGAATGATATAGTTGAAAAATGTGTGAAGTTGGTTTTTGAAAACATGAAACACATTTATAAAAGCTTAATTTTCTTTTAGTCTTAAGTGTCACTTTTACTCAAGATGGAGTGTGACTAACGTAACGTGATTAACGTAACCATCAAATAACAAGCAGTAAACACACTACAAACTATTTACTGTGGCTAATCTCAGTGATAATTACAATAGTTTTTCAATGTTTTAAAACTTATGTTGTATGATTTTTATTTATTTATTTATTTATTATTTTATACTTTTTTCACTTCCGTATTTTTTTTCCTTTGGCTGAGGTTGACATTTCTATGGAATGACCCATTACAATGTGAATAAATCAGTTGAAAATAGAAAAATTGTGATTCGCAGTTACTGAATCCCTCCCTTACCCCGAATGAATGCACTCAAGATAGGTGCTAGCAATTAAAATGAATATCAGGTTAAAATTTAAAAAACAACAAAACTGTGAAAATAAACTCTTTATTATAAATAAAGATAAATGTAGGCTATTTTTGCTTGAAGCGTTGACAATACATTATGTAAACTGCTTCCGGTCCTTCTTTAAAAATGATCAACTAAAGCGCCGGCTGAGTATCATTTATAACACACGCCGAGGGAATTGAAAGAAGGTGACACAGTTCTAATGCTCGTCAAAAGTAACTTCGAAGAGATAAGATGAAGAAGCCTTTTTTTAAAGAGTAGTCTTTAAGTACAGTCATTTATCGAGTTTGTTTTTTTCACAATCATTAAGATAATGGGAAATAATAGAAAAAAATTTAAAACATGCATTAACTTCGACTCTTATTCTAAAGAAAAATTCCGGAATTTAATTTTCAAGTAGATGCCCTCGAAAAAAAAACTTGTTTGAAAGGATCATTATTGTGTTGTTGTGAAAATTAGATAATCATCATTTTCCAAGACGAATCATTTAAGCAATGTTTGTACGGTATAATATAAATAGAATGTTTTGTGATTATAATGAAATGGAAAATTATTTGGAATGAAAGAAAGCATTTTAATTTTCAATAAATATTTTTAAAAATGTTCTAGCCCTAGTACAATTCTTTATGAAACTTATTTCTTTTTCACTATTATATACAAAAATTCCTTTAGAGTTATAGGGAATTATTCATGCTTTTATCCATGTTTGAATATTATATTTTGTAAAGAGTTAAAATATTTTGAAATATCATTCCTATATTTTGTAACGCAGTAACCAGTAGATTTTTTTTTGTATAACGTAAGCCACGTTTGGTCTACATTATTATTTTAGTCTATAGCATATGAAATAAAGTCAAATACCCAGAAAAAGAAAGTGTTAAACGAATGACGTATGGGTTGAATAAGTTTCAAGCAAACATTTTCACGAACTTTGGTTTACCAACTGTAAAAAATCTAAGAAAATTATGATTTAAAAGAAAAAGACCCTTTTTTTTTAAATAATTATTTCAGCTGATAAGTCATGACATTGGTCCACGAAAGGGGTCCGATTTCTACTAAATTTGGGAAGCCCTGTCTTGAAATCTGCTCAACTCAATACAGTTCGCATGCTTGCAGTCACTGTAAATCGGTTTTCTTAGCAGAAGTATTCAAGCCACGGAGAAGCAGTTGTACAGTAAAAAGTTGAGATTCATTGAAATAAAGAGAATTGGTTGGATCTCATATCGGCACGTGTGAAGACATATTTTTAAAGAATTATTTTTTCCCTAGAGCGTATTTAAAATGTTTTTGTATTACTTAGTGTGCTTCAAAAAAAATAAATAAATAAATAAGTAAATGAATAAAATGTTTTGAATATTGCCGATTTTTCTGTTCTGCAATAAATACTTCTCTCTTAAAAAAAAAATATTGTTGATGTGTGACACAATCCAAAAATCCATTAGAATATGAAATACTACTACTAATAATAATATTAATAATAAAAACAGAGGAAACAAATGTAATAGGTATTGTAATTTATTAGTTACATGTACATAAATACTAAAATTCTTGCAATATGAATATTTGATTATTTGGGCCAATTAGAAACGTGGAGCAATTTTAAATAAATCATGATACTTGTGATTTTAAAAACTAAACATTCAATGAGCAACGACTAGGCAATATAGGGAAGAAATTCATAGATTTCAGGTAACATTTGAAGATCTGTATTGTTGTTACCATGGTTTGAAGATAAACAAGACTTAATCTTAGTTTCTATTTCGTGCTTGAAGTTTTTTTCAAAGATTCTGCTACGCATCATATTTTCATATTCCACATGAAAAACTCAGATGGCAATTTTATTAACTAAAATTTATTTGAATGTAGAGGTTCGTGTTTTTAGATTTTCATTTTTTCCCTCTCCTTTTTAAAAAAATATTTTGTTTTTTAAGTTTTTAAAAAATCTTTACCCATTTATTTTTTTAAATAAAATATTAATGTTATATACATTTTTGTTGCACCTAACCCATTATTTTATTTGATTAATAGGTAGTATATTTAAAGTATTTATTTCATTTTATTTTGCTTAACCCCATTTATTTATTTGATGAAAGTTATATTTATAATTTATGTTAGCAATTTATACATTAAAAATAACTAGATGCAATTATTATAGTTTAAAAAAAAACTAATAACAACAATTTAATTCAAAAAAAAGAAACATAGCGCAAATATAATTTCATATTTTCTGTTACATAAAATTAAGAAAAATAAAGTCTTATATAAAGCGAAAATATTTAGAAAATAAATTTAGGAGCGATATTTTATTACACACAAGAAAATTAAATACGAAACTCATATCAACTTTATATTTTCTGAGAAAACGAAACATATTGAGACGGGAAAACTACATTATGGTTAATAAATCTATGTGTTTTGCTTTACCCTCTAGCTTCAAAATCCAATTTAAAATAAAGTTTTTGGTATTAAAACTAATCACCCCGTTGCTTTTCTTCCTTCATGTTGTTGAATTTTATGCGTGTGATAATTTAATATTTTAAGAGTTCAAACATTTCGTACACTATTTATATGAGAGAAGAATTAATTCTTAACTCTATTCAATACATCAGCCTATTTAATTCAGACAGATTTTATTATTAAAGAACTTACTGGGTAGCTTTTACGCTTGAAAGTAATAAGGTAAATATTTTAAACAAAAATGCGAATGTGTTTTTAACGATGTGTTATCAAAGATTCAATAAGTAATAATACTAATAAAATGCAGTTAACTTTATAATTAATTAAAACGACTCCAAAGTATATGTATTGAAGTGTTCAGATTTATTATGTAATAGCTTATTACCCGGTGTTTCCCGGTATTGCATTATGTTTATTTTATTTCATGCTAAAATGAAATAGGTGAGCCTTAAATTGATAATTCATTGTTTTAATCGTAATCTTTGCTGGAAACTACTCATATTTAAATGTGTTAAATTTTATAAATTTGTATGCTTAAAGGCTTATTTCTACTACTCTATCCATTCAAAACTGGAAGAAAATGGCCATTTCTACAACATTCGAGCCATCGAGGCAAAAAAATTTAATTTTGAGCTTTTTGGATTTTTTCAACATCTCGAAATCCCACCTATGTGAATTCTAGTGCATCAAGGAACCTCTGTGCCGAGTTTGATGAAAATCCGACGAAAACTGGATTTGTATAAGGAACAAACATACAAACAAATATGTGTCTTTCATCCATTTTTATTTAGGATAGATTAAAAGTACAAACAAATAACAAAATAAGATTTTAATCACCGCTATATTTTTTAATTGGAAATCAATTTAAAAAATGCTTCCTTCCTTTGAATGATACCAGTCATCACTGCAGATACAAAATGATGTAAATGTAATATAAGTCGTACTATTTTGTAACTAGACTCATAAACTTCGAAAACATATGTAGCTAATTAAAAATCTGCTTTTCCTTGAGATTTATCCTCCACGCAGTACCGAAGTTAATTTTCCACAACCGTCTTTAAAACGTCGCAACGTTCAGTTGAGTACAGCACAAAAAGTTTAATTTCCAATCGAAACAAAATGCCTCCTACGAAGAAAACGAAGAATGATAAAATCTTTTGCATAGAACGTACGCGGAGGGTCGAGCTCTACAAACGTCGTCCCTTCTGCCAGATGGAAAATTAATTAAAATACCGTTTCAGCCGAGTACGTGGTTAATGAAATGAGGACGGGAAATGTTTTTTTTTCCTTGTTTAATTCCTTAAATTCTTCCTTTGTGCGGTAACTCGGCTTCAGTGATTGAACGGCAGTTTCGTTTTTTAACAGCCAGATGAAACATTTTGAAACCGGTGTCAAATTAAAAAGGATTTACAGGGTTGCCAGATTTGGCAGCGCTGTTCCAAACTGTTGTTTTTAAGCGTGAATATATAGAACGTTCTAAGAAGCTAGTTAATACGGTAAAAAAATTTTAATGCAAAAGATGTTGGATAGGTCTTCCCATAAGCCAGAAAATAGTTTTTAAATGACTAAGTATCCTCGGCTAAATCCTTAATACAAATTTCCTTGAGAAGTATTCTTGACGCATGGCGGGGGGGGGGGGGGCAGTGTTCTAAAGCACAGTTGTGTTGTCGCACTGAAATCAGAAAAAAAACCGCTTATTTTAACATGGTAAATCGCAGAATCATTTACAGGGTATCTTTTCATTAACCAACAACTTTTGAAAGGAAATAACACAAGAATCGTTGCAGGTACCGTAGCAATTTTTTTGTTATTGAAAAGAACTTCGAAAAGGTAAATTATGCACAATGTTTCCAGAAAAAGAGAGAGCCTTCAGAGGCGATACAGTTGAACAAACAAAGTACAAAGTTATCAGTTACTTAACAAAAATTAAGTTAGTTGTTCAAATGTTTCTCAATGCTTGCAAATGAATCAAATAGATTTCTTGATACTATTGAGACTTGTCGGCTTCTGTGAACCAAGAGTTTCGTTGGACCTCAAAAGACAGAAATGGCAGGGATTCATTTTTGTTGAATATGGTCAATACAAAACAATCAAGATAGGCATGTTCTATGGTTAATAAGCAGTTAACCGCACTCAAAATGTATTGTAAATTAAATACCTTTTCGATATTCATTTCAATAAAAAAACATCTGCAACGGTTTTTGTTATACTCAGTTTTGAAGTTAGAGCTGTACCTTTTTTGAAACGTTTCCCTACATTGTCCCCCTTACTTACCCCAACATATGGTTTAACCGATTGGATGGGGGCCATGAAAAGTGCTCTGTTCTTTTGATTCAGACCAGGAGCCGAGCAAACCCTTGGTCCAGGACCCCCAGAGGTATTGATTCACTTGGAGGAGTTTGTGACCACGAGCATTTTTAACGTTCCCCCCAGTCGCCATTAATGAAGACGCTGGATCTCTGATCAGCTGGGATAGGGCCCGGGACTATCCGGTTACAAGTCCGACCCCTTACCAATCAAACTATCGCGGCCCTAATTTCGAAGTTGTAGGTTAAGTAAACGACACCTTTTTTTTTCTCACAGGTGTTCTTATGGGTACTCCATAGCTTTCTTAATGCTTCAACAGACTTCAGAAGTAAGACCTTAAAGATTTCCTCCGTCTATAACGGAAATAAACAACAAAGGTATTATGTTTAAAATTAAAAATAATACCTACGTTGCTTTTATTAAACATAAGCCCATTGCTATAATGCTAAAAATAGATTAAAGAAACAGGTTTTTAATTCCTTCTGTGAAGTGCAAATGCTTCGTATGGGTCAACTAGTACAATTAAATTGCAAGGCGTTACCGCATCATAAAAGTGTGAAAACCACTGCATTACTCAGTTCGAGAAATTTAACGATTTTTAATCAAAACATCCCAACAGCAGCGAAACAGGGTAGAAAACTAAAATCGTTATATTGCGCCTTCACGCGCCATCTGGGAGAACGGATCTTTTGATAGATGAGTCTTTCGCCATTTTTTGAAGAACTAATGAGCCTAACGGGTGACCGCAATAGGATTCAATCTTAATGAAATTTTGAGGCAGTCCACAAGAAGAGCAAGTGTAAATTAAGACAGCGTTCGCATCAAAAGTTAATTTCGTTGAAATTGATTACGAAATTTGTAATATTCTTACATTTTTCAAAATACGTCCCTGCTCCGTTTTCAGAGATTAAAAAAGTAATATGATTGCCAGATTATTTTATAATGTTTCACAAAGTAGGATTTCGTTTGTGTAAAGTTATTTCGTGTTAAAACTGAATGTTTTATCAAATATTGCAAATGTTTGCCATTGAATCTCTGTTGTAAAAAAAGCTGGAACAACACGTGTTTACTTAGTGGCAGATTTACTATGTCACAACAATTGCGATTGGCCCAGGATCACATAAGCCCGGAAAGTGATTCAGAAATGCACGTGTTAAATGTTTTACATAGTTTTTGTTACTTTGCTGTTGACTTGTGCGAGCCAGGCTGGCAATTTGGGGTGGACTGCTTCATTTTTCCAACTGTATCGTCATTTAGTGTGAGGCCCTAATTCCACAGTGCACGCATGCCTTTGTTGAAAGAATAGGCGACCCATTGAAAGCATAACAAGACTTTCTCCCTTTTGTCCCTGTCCTTTCTTTGTGTGAAAGTACATCCATGCCCGAGCCGAGATCCAGCTTGGAATCTTCTCATCCGCAATCAGACTTCTCTGATCTCTAGACAAGCTGACCGGCAGTTTTGTAATATACGAAAATGCATCGAGATGGGCTCCCAAACCTGGAAATCCGTCGCTGTGTTTGCTGACGAAGGATCATATCTGTACCTCAGAACCAGACTAACGTAAGTCCATTTTCGTCATTTTTCGGTAGAGGGGAAAAGCGATTGTCGAATACATCGTCTTTCCCCTCTACTGAAAAATGACGAAAATGGACTTACGTTAGTCTGGTTCTGAGGTACAGATATGTGTGGGATTTAGCTGGTTGTCTAGGGATTGTGTCCTAGACATCGGGTTGTGCCCTAGACAACCTGATGAACATTGTCTTTTAAGCATTTAATTAACACAAAAGCACAGTATCGCAGGACAAATCACATACAATCATCTAAAATTTAACAATCAAGGACACCAAAATCATCGTCGCTTCACGACCGTCTCAGTTCACACTCTTCTTCCAACTGAAGCCGCAGCCGCGTCACACCGTGTGTGTCTGCGCGCGTAGGGGTTTCGTCGACAGTAGTAAATAGTTACGTTACTATAGCTCATGGGGAATAATTCACACATATGTAAATAGATAAAATTTCAATTTGCGTCAACAGCTTATCTATGGAACCTCAGGGTAGCCCGAACTCATTTTTTATTTGAAGATATATATGAAGTAAAGTATTAAAGTATTGTAAAATTTGAATTTGTAAATATCTGTGGAACGGGAGTGTAGTGTTCAGATTAGGAATTTTAAATGTTAACCACCTTATACATTTTCATTTATATTTTAGCAAGTCGAGGGCGATTCATTTATCATAGAACCCTTTTTTTAACGCTCTTTAAAGTTAAATATTCGCTCATATTCTTACAAAGGTATACAAAAATAATACCGCTAACTTAGAAATAAGAGACTGAAAAATAATTTCTAACTAATAGAAAAAAGAAATGGAGAAGTATTCAAACCAACATCTATTCTTGGGTTACCCTGTGTAACTCTCCGAATATTTCAGTTACTTTAGTAAACCGTATTTGCTTATTCGTATGTGTGTGTGGGTGTTTCTTTTCAATACAAGAATACAAATAGCGATGATTCATGTTACGTAATACAAACAGGACGAATGGACGCTCGCATATCTCAATTTAAAATGTAAAAATAGACGATATTCGGAGGTTTCTAAATTTTTTTCCTTTTCCTACGAACTTGTTTCTACTTCGACGAAACAAGTTTTTAAATCGATAACCTAAAGGTACATATCTAGCTTATGTTGTGTATAAAATTTCGATATAAATATATTAAAAAAAAATATGACTGAGTTCAAAAGTGCAGCTGAAAAATTGCTCTAAAAAGTAAATAATTTTGTCATTTGAACACCATCGATACTATTTTCAAGCATAAGCTTTGAAATCGGCCCAAAAACAATGGTTAAAATCACGCATTCATACTATATAAAGAAGTTTTATTCTAGGACATGGATAAAAACTGTTTATTCTAGTCTACAGCACCTATAACAGAGACTAAGTTTTGATGACAACTTTCTTAGGCGGGAACCAGGCTAGTGTGTGGGAGCCCTTTTGTCCTTATATGAGGCTCATAAACCTTCAATTTTTCTTTCTCTGACACGAACTTCTTGCAAAACGAAGTGAACCCCCGAGGGTCATGTGGATCACTTTGAGAACCACTGCTTAGCAGTAAAGATTTTTACGTATTCTAACCTATTTTTCAATATTTAGTCAGCTCAACTTTAGAATTGAATGTTGGTGCAAATAATTCATCATTAAGAAGGTTGGTAATGTTAAAATGTTGAGAAAAGACACATGAGACTTTTACTAAACAGTTTCTGTTACTGTTCCTAATCCCCAGCTGGACGATACCTCGATTGGAGAAAATCTGCTAATGTTGGCTTTACACAGAAAGTGAGGACAATGAATCTTCGCCACAAATCTGTTTTACATATCATTAGTCTCCAAATTTAACTTTTCGCGTTCTTGCTTATTCGCTGTCAATTACTCCGTCACATAAAACTATCATCAGGAGAACTGGTGGATTCTGTTGTATCAGAAAGCGGACTCTAATGCGTTCACAGGAAATGTAGACTAGTTTTAACCGAAAAAACTGACAATTTGGTGACATCAATCACATGTTTATCTTGGAAAAAAAGTGGGGCCAAGCAAGCGGCGAATGAAAATAATATACATTTAATTTTTTATTTTAAATTCCAGAAACTGATTCAGGGGGTAGTTTTCTGACAACATGTTTGCTTACTTCTGGTCTGTCTTTTGTGCGAACACGGTACAGATAAATCCTAGCTATTGGAAAGCCAATCTTTACTTTGTAGGTGTATTTTGTAGAATGTATTGTTTACGTGAAAGTTTACTTTTGAAGATGACGAAACTGGATACAATTTTCTTGCACTTACATTACTCGAACAGAAGACCACAACTCTGTTAGATTTCTGATACTGATCAATTTTCCAAGCATCACAAGATATATCAATGCCTAAACAGAAAAAAAACAAAGGAAAAATTACAGCTATTCGATCCCCATCTCTCGGCCATTTAGATTCACATATTCCGAATCCCCAGAAAGAGGTCAAACTATTCATTGTCTATGTCAGACAACTATATTAAAGGTTACGTGAAAGTTTACTTCTGAAGATGACAAAACTGGTCACATCTTTCTGGCACTTACATTACTTGAACAGAAGACCACAACTCTATTAGATTTCTGATACTGACCAATTTCCCAAGCATCACAAGATATATCAATGCCTAAATAGAAAAAAAAAGAAAGAAAAATCACAGCTATTCGATCCCCATCTCTCGGCCATCTAGATTCACATTTTCCAAATCCCCAGAAAGATGTCAAAACTATTCATTTTCTATGCTAGACAAATCGTTTATTTCGAAAAGGTAACATCTCTATTTTGATCTCCTCTGTCTCTTTAGAAAATTAAACAGCGCACGGTTATATTTTTGAATGTCATAATCAATGAAAAAATGCCTTTAGTTAAGTACACAATTACTGCAATAATTTACCAAATAACCATTGATTATGACATTCAAAAATATAACCGTGCGCTGTTTAATTTTCTAAAGAGACAGAGGAGATCAAAATAGAGATGTTACCTTTTCGAAATAAACGATTCAATTATATCATTGTCGATGGTGGAAGTTTACTTCTGAAGATGACAAAACTGGTTACAATTTTAAAATACAACTTAGTTGAACTATAACTGTGTTAGATTTCTGATAGACCAATTTCTGAAGTATCACAAAACATATTATTACTGAAACAGAAAAAAAAAAGAAAATCGCAGCTATGCGATCCCCATCTCTCGGCCATCTAGATTTACATATTCCAAATCCCTAGAAATAGGTCAAACTATTCATTGTGTATGTGAGACAATGTCTATGTGAAAGTTTACTTGTATATCATTGTACGTGTGAACGTTTACTTTTGAAGCCAAACTGGCCACAATTTTCTAGCACACACATTACTTGAACAGAAGATCACAACTCAGTTAGATTTCTGATACTAACCAATTTCCGAAACATCACAAGATATATCAATGCACAAATAGAAAAAAAAGAAAAATCACAGCTACTTGATCATCATCTCTCGGTCATCTAGATTCACATATTCCAAGTCCCCAGAAAGAGGTCAAACTATTCATTGTCTATGTCAGACAATCATATCATTGTCTGTGTGAAAGTTTGCTTTTGATGATGACAAAACTGGCCACAATTTTCTAGCACATATTACTTGAACAGAAGACCACAACTCTGCTAGATTTCTGATGCTAACCAATTTCCTAAGCATTACAAGATATATCAGTGCCTGAACAGAAAAAAAAAAAAAAAAAGAAAAATCACAGATATTCGATCCCCATCTTTCGGCCATCTAGATTCACATATTCCAAATCCCCAGAAAGAGGTCAAACTATTCCAGAAGCATAACCCATTATTCGTTCGTTCTCCAGGCGATCGAATCGATCGAAAAAGAACATCGGAAATATTTTCCACATCCTACGGAGTCCATTCACGGCGGATTATGCGATTTCGTACGAGCGGATGACTTTTTATTGCATGGTTAGTGGCAACGTTTCTATATAATGATGGTTGATTTATGGGCGAGTTTCTTTTTTCCCGCCGAACTTGATGGATGATTTGGAAGGAAACGTTCGATGCGGGGTGTTTTCGAAGAGAATATTTTCGGTTAAATCATTTTTTTTCTTTTATTGTTTTATCGGATAAGCTTTATGCGACGAAATGATGTTTGTGAATGATAGTGCTCCGTAGATTGCACCAGATATTGGAATTCGTCGAATTGAGCTGGTGGGAAGTTAATCGTTGGGAAATCCTTTATGAAGATTGGGCTCCTCATCGGCTGAAAGATATCCCTAATTCAATGAGTGAGGAAAATTAATGCAATTTTTAGCGTGTTATTAACTCTTTTATTTCCTACTGTTGGACAATTCTGTGGTAGCAGACTTAACAATCATCATCATTATCATCATCATCATCACGGCTGAAGGCTATTCTGCCGTGCTAAGCACAAAACTCGTATTTACCCTGTTTGAAAAAAATTGAGTTATTGTCGCCAGGTGGTTCTTTGTCACGTATTTTACCTATATACAATGCTTTATGGTCATTTCAGAACTGGAAATATTTTTAATAAATTCTGGTGGTTAAAGGCCTCAAAAATAATCAGTTTGAGATTGTTATCCTACCACCGCATAGAAGGCATGATTATATTTAAATGCCTGACCAAAGTTTAACATTTCGTGTTGACAGATTTTAAGAGCTTCCGTTGAATGAAGATTGATTTTCAAAATCTGCAGAAGCTCAAAAGTTAAACTCTCCAAATAAAAAGAAATAAATGGGATTTTGAGTTTACCCATCTCAGGAAAAGGTCTTAAAGAAGAGGCTTGGAAGCAAAGTTAAGGCACACAATCGCTGAACAAATTCTACCCACAGTATCCCATGAGAGTGTTGCAGGATTATTTTGAGAGAAAAGTATTTTCTCCTTGAATTTATTTGCTTAGAATGCATTCTTATCTATAATAGAAATCGATTCTCTTAGTTCCCACAAACTAGTTCAGAAAAGGGGAACCTCTAATGCATGTTTTGGAATTGCTAGGTAAATAAATAACGTAACTGCATTTTAAATTAACTATCAATAAAAGTAAAAACATAAGCTATTAATGTTGTTGTTGAGTCCATTAAACCTTCTAGGCACAGAGGCTCAGATAACTGAAGTCATTGAGCCAACTGGCGTAAAGTAAAAAAATAAATGAACGGTCTCAAATGAAGCCCCTTTGCTCAAAGAGTTAAAGCTAAAAAGGAATGTAATTAAACTATTTCTTTAAACTGTTATTTGCTCCTGATATCACTGATATTGACATATTTTCTCTAAATAATCTTACGTAGCCCCCCCCCCCTCCCCCATATTCCAAAAAATTAAACTGCTAGAATGTAGTTTGATATTTTTCTTCTTTCAATAGTTTAAAAACTGAGTAGGATTTTTTCCCCATACGACTTATATTTGGGATAACAGATGAATAGTGATAACATTATTTCAAATGTTTTTTTACTCTTTTACCACGTTGCTAATTTTTTATTAGAAATGCAAAGTGTGAATATACTCTTAAAAAAAAGGCTTGTTTTAGATATATATGCAATGCGTGAAATAGGTGCAATACATCAAATAAATTAAGATGGATAAGTGCGGAAGTTTAACGTTTTTACCCTGGTTCAAAAAAAAACCGCATTGGTAAGCTCCACTCTACTCACGTATTGCAGTGTATTCTAAATAGCCAAACCAAGTGCATAAATTAGAAATTGATTTCCAGAAAAATTTTTTTAGCTTATTTTCTAAAGTAAATCCCCCCCCCCCCACCCACCTCTCTCGATTCTGAAAACTAAGACCGATTTTTAAACTTCAGCAGAAGAAGAAAAAATAGTCTAGCCAGATTTTATTACTTGTTAATCAGGAATTTTCACACACAGGAATTTTCAGTCAGTAGTTCAAGTTTTGAAAGCTACATTCATCAAAAAGCAAGCGTAACTTTTCTCCTGCAATTTGTTCGTATATTTTTAACTGAAATCCCTTAAAATCAAACCCAAGATGGATTGAGCTTCGCTATCAATTCACATAAAAGGTGCCAACAGCAATCACGGTGGCAAACTCCTCCGCTACATTTGGGCAATTTCACGCACCAGGCAGCTCTTGACAACAGCCAGCAGAGGCCTCCCACTACCACCAGCAGCAGAATCCTGGCTGTCCAGATAGCTTTGTATCTTCCTCTCAAACGACATCTCCGATTCGATTGTGCAGGGCAGGTGCTAAAGAGGGTGGAATGACAGACGACACGTCCCTCGTGTCACCCGGGTTATTGGATTCGAGAGCTGATGAGGGCAGATATCGCACGCGACGTCCCGTGTCTTGCTGGTTCCCTTCTCCATCCTTGAGGAGCGAATCAGTCGAGCGAGAATTTTGATCAGGTGTAACATTTCACTCAGCGCAGATTGTGGTGTATGTTTGGCTATTGTCTCATTAACTTCTGGTGCAATTTTATAGTAGAGTCTACGAGAGGGAGAATGAATACTACATTAAGAGCTCAGCAATTTTATTTAGGGTGGCTCTCCTATGTGCTTTTTCAGTGATAGCCATAAATGTGTGATTTTGTTTTGTTTACGCGAATGCCAGAAAACAGTCAGTTTTTACGTTTCTCTTATCCACAATTATTTTAAGTACATTTTAGGAGTTTCAAATGTCCAGTTTAATTATGACATTTGTGAGCAATAGTTCGAGAAAACAAATATTCTACATGTTATTTTGGAATGAAACTTGAAATCACAATATTTAAATATATTAATTTAAAGATCTCTCAAGCGATAAGAGCGACAATAAATAAGAATGAAAAAACCGAAATGCAAATTTTGAAAAGTGTTAGTGTAGTTTTGTTTAATAGATACCTTTAAAAAAATGGCGTGATTTTTCATTTTTTTGTTTTTTTCTGAGAGGGAAAAGGGGAAGGGGTAACAGCAAATTAACTAGTTCTGTACATTCAAAGCTTAGCCATAAGAGATTTTCATCCTGCAGTGCTGATATCAAGCCTTAAAACTTTTGTGCAGCGTGTTTGCAACTCTGCTTATAATAAAAAAAAATTGCACGTTTTATGATATATAAAAATCTTTCTATCAACTAATCTAAGTTCGAGACTCGCTAGGTTAAGTCTTTAGTTGAATCGTTGCTCATATAGTAAATTGCTATATAACTCGTACTCACAGAATTTTAAAACAAGAAGCTAAGCAAGCTTGTAACAAATTTCATTTGTTAAGAAAACGCTTGTGGTTCACATAGTTTAACTCCTGCTTCAAGGTCAAGTTATTTCAAAATAAAGATTTACCTACATAAATATATACTAACAGATTTATTTACTAATGTGTCTTTCACAGAATTATTTCCAGAACATATTGAAAGAAAAATTAATAAATCTGAGTTTCAAACGAATTGGCAAAGCCCAAAACTTAAATAAGTTAGTATTAAGCAATTAATAATACTTATTTTTTTCCCTCTTTACGTGTTTGTTACATTTCTGTTTGAAAATATGATGAAGAAGTTAGAGAGGAGGAAGCAGCTTTGTAGATGCCTATACATTTAATGATTAAGTTCCCTTTTTCTTTTTATTACAATAATAAAATTGTTTCAGTTTCGTTTTTGTATTTTATAGCTAGTATAGAAAAACTGGGAGTAGTGGAACGGCGGGAGTAAATACTAGATCTGGACTCATGTACCAAAATAAAAGGTAAAAATTTTTTTTTAATTTGTCCAGTAGATTCAGCAGTTTTAGACTCTTCCTAGATTAATATGCTACATCTACTAAACAAATAAGAAACAATTTCGGCATAAATGCAACTGTCTCATACCTCTCACAGTGCCGTTCTTCCCGATTTTCCCCTACTGAATCTTTTGAAAAGACCTTATAACGAGACATTGAAAGTGACTGGTTTTTTTGGACTCCAATTTTCTCCTGACTCCAACAGAAAATATTCTCAGGACTGGAAAGTTTCCTCAGAGATGTTTAAAACTGAAATTTCTCAGAAATGAAATGATTCGATTAGACATATTAACAGCTCACATATCGTCATTCATTCATCACGCTATTTATTATTCACATCAGGGCAAAACTCAATCTTCTAAAAAAAAAGAAAAAATAAAGGAAAAAAAAGCTACAGCGTTAATAGCTTTCTAGCATCATGTTTCCAGAAACCGATTCCGACACCGTTTTTCCCGGTCTGACAATCTCAACCGCGCATTCGTTACTCCTCCAAACCCCCCGGAATCGATCCCGGCGAGAGGAGTGACGGAGGCAGAAGATTCCCGAGTCGGTATTGGGTACATTTATCTTCGGCGGCGACTATTTAGTTAGTTTCTGTTTCGAGTCGCTTGTTTTTCAACGGATTCGCTTTTATCGCTCGGCTCTTCGGGGGTGACACTGACGAATCGTCTGGGCTGACTAAGCTCCGGCGTCCTGGAGCAAAAAAAGAATCGATCGCAGACGAGTCGCGAATTTGTTGTTCGAATGATGACAGGCACTAAGAGATTCGAAGAATGAGGAATGTTGCATTTGATTTAACTGTCTTGGATATTTCCACCTGCGTTGTGCGTTATATTGTATACTCTAAATTAGTCACTGCACACTTGTTACTTAGTTTAGGCACTCGTAAGTCAATATGTTAGAAGCAGCACTTCGTCCGTTGTACAATGTGTTACTACTCATTTGTCAATAAAATGCACAGATTTAAGTAGTTTAGGGTCAAAGCTCCTTCGCAGATTGCTTAAAGGCAATAGATCAAAAACCACTAGATATCAACAAAAGTGAATATCAAATAAAGGTTTCAAGTCTTTAGATTCATAGTTACGCTTTTGTATTTTGAGAAATGGATGTAACAGGTTTTGATTCTGAACGACTCATTTATCCAATGCGATCTACATTACTTTGTCGAAGTTCAGGATGTTCAATGTTAGAAATGTCGCTTTGTTTGTTGCAAATACTATTCATTTTGTTACTACTCATTTGTTAGCCAGTTGCACAGATTTGTTCAATATATTTTACCCATTATTTATTCTTAGAAGATAAGGTTCAATGTAATACAAGCCCCACTTTGTCTGTTGAAAATTTTTATTCATTCGTCAGACAGGCACAAATACGTGACGCTGGTTGCTTAGTCGGTTTGCATAACAAATAGTATTCACTGCATCACACTATTATTTAGCATGTTAGTACTATTCTTTCCTACATCTTATTTAGTTTTTTATCCTTTTTTTTAGCACTTAAAGATCTTGTTTCTTATTTCGATCATTGGGGCGTTTACTGTATTAATTATAAGAGCACTGGAACTCCGGAAACTCGCCACGCGGATAACTTGACTACTTCAGTAAGTCGACATTTGTTTTTCTAATGGTTCAAACCAACCTAATGCTAATTTAAAAGAGCGAAAGCCTCTGTAACTTGGCACACATATACTGAAACCGTTATACAAGTCGACATCCTCTTGCTAGTTTAGTCCACTCATTGCTATCAATATTCTTCAATATCATTCAATTTTCGACCATCAATGGATATTATTAATTTTATTATTTTGGGTTACATAAATAAATATTTCCAAAAAGCTTTGGATAATCCTAACGTACTCACTTCTGCAGCGGATTTACGGTACAATACAACAAAAGCCGACCTCCATATTGGCGACTAAAATAGCAACCCGGAAAATTCTCTACAAGATGTCTGCTCTAAAATCAAAGCCAACTTACCTTAAGCCACTGAAGAAATTATTTTCAAGGCATAGTTAAAACAAATACGACTCGGTATTCCTCGTTATTCTTCACTGCATGCTCCTAAGAAAACCCGGCGAAACGTCCAATCAATCTGCCGCTCGGACACAACCCAGCAGCCAAGGAACGATCAAAATTAGCATCTGTAATGATCCTTTACCATGGATTTCCCCCGTCATTATCAAAAGAGGATTTCATCGGAGGAAAATAAAACTCGTGGGGCGGAGAGAATGAAGTCTCCGTCGTTAGTTTCGCGAAGTAAATAAACTTCTTGGATATTTAAGGTGGGGAGATATGCTTGCAGAAATGCGTTTTTATGAGGCACGGAAGAGGTTTTATCTTGTGGAACGGATTGAATGGTTGGGATTTGTTTGGATCTATTCTTTGCAAAAACAGTTTTGTGCAGTCTAAAAAGTTAAATCATACGATGGACGGAGAAAAAGGCATATCATTAGGATCATTAAGAGAAAGTTTTGTTGCCGTAGGTCTTTTGTTTTCGAGAAATCGATTCAGTCAAGAGATGAGACGGAATTTATTTGTGTTCTTTTGTTCTGATTTCTAATTGGTTTTTAGTATTATGATTCTGGAAAATCTATCAATAGGTGTTTTAATCAATAAATTACATGTCAGTCGTTAGTTTTCAATACATTAGAATTTCTTCTGCTTTCTTTGGAGTAATTCTGCTTGAAAATGTAAGTCGATAGGCATATTAGAAAACTGATTTGAGCTTCAGTCACATTTAAGCCTCAGTTTAAGTTATTCTGACGGCCTTATTCGCCAATCGTGTCAAGCCTTCGTCAGACACCCGAACCACTAAAACTATTTTATTTCGTTGAAGATAGCATCGATCTGCGGTTCTGGTGTCTGACAGGATTGACTCTTTTGGTGAAGCAATTATTGATTTAAAAATTCTACTTTTCAGACTACAAAGAAATTGACGAGTCATTCTGTGCAATCCTTTTCGTAAATTTTACGCGTCCACTTTACTGCTGAAGGAAAGAATTCAATTCTTCCCCCTCAGTTAACTACTATTTAACTTGTTTAGTTAGTTGTCTATCTGAATCAGCTCAGACTTTGAGAGCATTTTTCTGTGGAAATGCAAAATTAGCAATTCGTTCAGAAAAAGAGAGAGAGAGAAAACACTTGAGCGCTCATAAACCTGTGAACTGCTCTTGAACACGATTGGAAAATTTTTGCAGAATGATTTTTTGTTCTATGAAAGAGACTAAGTTGAATCGCTCTTTACTAAGAAAAATATCAGGTTTTCCACAGAGCTCTCCAATTAATCAACTTGTTGCGCAGTTCTTCTCCAAGATTTCTTTACACTCAAGGAACCACTGACTTGTCTAACTCTTATGCTCTAAAGCAGTTTCTCAAGGGCTGCCGCGAGGGGCAATGTTAGCCTAGTCGGAAACTCGGGGCCTGACCCTTGTGGGGCCAGGCTAGGAATCGAAGTAGTTAAATTTTTATAGTCTTTTTTGGGGTAGGGTCAACTAAACTGACAAGGACCCCGCCTTGGTCGTGGAAGGCCCTGAGTTTCTCAAGATCTCCGAAAATTATTCTTTAAATCTTTTCCTCTTTTCTACACATTGACCTGTAATTTTACGCTATTTTTTTTTCTTGTATTTAAGCCTGATTATTAAAAATGCATCACTGGACAGAACTTTTTTTTTAGAGATAGACCGTACAACGCCGGTCAACGCAGCTAGTAAAATTATAAAGAAATACAATTGAACAATTTCAGAGGGCTCCTATACAAATCAAACCCATACGTACATGTTTAACGAACTACAAACAAAATTACAAAAGATTCAATACATATTGAAGTTTAAAACTCTGTTCGACTATTTATGTTCGACTAAAAAGATCCAAAATGGCTCTCTTCAAGGTACGGCCATTCCAAGTAGTATTCACAATAAATGATTGCCACAATTTCAAAATACGCCTTCAAAAATGTTTCAAACTTTCCGAGCGGGTAAGACTTTGAAAAGAGAAGACAGCAGATGCAGAAATTTCTACTTTCGCCGTCAAATGGCTTAGAGCATTAACTCAACAAGCGGAGAATGTTGAATTCTTAAATAATGTGTTTCGAACTTTGATAAATTTCAATTAGGCTGAGGAAATAGACAGCAACTCGCGGAAGAAGGGGGGGGGGGATTTTCTTCCGAGCTCATACGACTTTATTAAAGTTTGGAAGTACGTTTTCAGAAGCTGCTCGAAATAAACGTTTATAATATACATGGAAAAGTTTCATCAATACTGGGATTTTAACCTGACGTTCTTCCAGGCATGTTATTATGTTTGACAATGATACAAATACGGAAATTGAGGTATTTTCGTGTGCCAAAACGCTTGCCTCTTTTATCGAAAAAACGTAAGAAATGAACTTGATTTACTGTTTTCATACACGGTTGAATCACACTGAGTATTATGATGACATAACCTTTCTTAGCTTTTTATAAAAATAAAAAAAACATTAATAGTAATGTCATATCGCTGCTTGAAATGAACAGTGGCATATCTGCAAAAATCGATTTTTTTTTATTACATCAAAAAATTCCTTTTTTTTTTTTTTTTTTACTCTTTCTTGTGGTAATATCGGCATATCTCTAGTTTCAAAATATAACGTAGCAATTGCTGTGTCGTTGTGCATAGTTAGTATTTTGGCGCGCTTCTCCTAGTAAACAACGACACAGCCGCCATTGTGTCAGTTCTGAAGAAGCGCTTAGAGGAGGAACATCTATGTTTCTGTAAGTTGATTCGGCATAAGTACCCTTAATACCATTTTACTTCAAAATACCGTTTTGCTGCAAAAACTTTGAAACGCTCTACTGAAAAGTCGTGTTTTGCAAATATGCCACTGTTCATTTCAAGCAGCGATATATAAAGCAATAAGTTACCATCACTAAGTCAGAGCTACATGCAAACCACCGCCAGCTCAGTTATGTCATCCACAGAATTCAGTTTCATCTCCTCATTAGAACCAATCAGTCGGGATTAGACAATAGCCGACCTGGAGGCCAAAATCAGCTGATACAGGCGAAGAGTGACAAACAAACTGGTAGCTAATGGAAAATTAGCCAACCAGCGGAAGACCTTAGTAATGGTATGGTTCAACTCGTAAATAACGAGTTACTGGAAACCACGAATTTGAAAACGACTTTGAAATTTATAAAACAGCTGTTTTGCTATGCTTGCAACCCTGTAGCACCTATAGCTGTGAATTTTAATACAAATCAATTTAAATTTCTGAGTAGGAGTGTTCTTCACAGTTTTTCCTTTTTTAATACTCTTAATTATATGCATTTTCAACAAGTTATTTTTTGTCGTCTTGTGGGAGCTTTTCATTTTGTTCTAATCGTACTATGTATTTTAATTTGATTCTTCCAAGCAACCGATTTAACTACTCACAAACCAATAAGATTTCGATAGTCTTCGGGTGTTGGTCAGCAGGAGGCGGAGCTCCCCAGTATATTCAGCAAACACTATCGAGTAATTAGCATGCGCTATTATAGCAACATAACAACGTGTGTTTGAACCGGATTTGTTGACCATTTAGTAATTATGTGTTTAAAATAGTGTTCCTATAACAAATAGCATTCCTTAAATTTTTCAAGCATTAAGCTCCCTCAAACCTAATCTCCGTAGTAACGCTTGGAAATGTTAGTATCCAATTTGAAGCAAAATTTCATTAAAAGTCTCCGCCAGCAACACAAACTGAATTTTAAAGATTGAAGCTCAGAGTTTTTAACACAGAAACGAGTTCCTGTCTTCATTAGCATATTGCTAAAGCGGCGAATTTTGTTTATTGCTGCATTCTCAGCATTTCAGAGTCTGCCCTTTTTTGCTTCCCCTTTTTCAGAAATATGTGTTTGGTAATGACAACGAGTTGTTTTTAATATAAAATTTTAATTAAGTGGCGCCAGGTTTTGGAAGTTAACCACAAGAAAAAAAAATATGAAACTGAATGAAATTTACGTATGTTAAAAATTATATTATAAGTTGCCTTGTTATTAGAAATCAAACAAATTAAGCGAAAATGTTTATGACATAGTTCAGTTTTTCAGGTTAGTATTTCCAACTAGAAACGAACCGATTATTTTCAGTTATGTTGTAATTTAATTATGTTGAACTCAAACTTCACAAGCTTAATAATATGGTGCAAATAATTTTTCATTAAGAACTTAATTTTCGTAATGTTGGGTTACTCGCAGTTTCTCGCAGAAAATGTAAACGAACACGGAACTTGAAAAACTATTAAAATTACTAAATAAAAAGTAAATAATAATTTACTGAAAAGTAAAGGTAGGTAATCTACATTGAAAGTTAGAAGCCGTACAATTTTGATTACTGATCATTCTCCTTCAGACGACTCATTGCTAAACTTGTGGTGCAAAGTTGGGTAAGATGACGGATATTATGTTTCAAAACTTTTTTATCAATTTAATTTGTGAATTAAAATTTTGAAACTACTACTTTACTTATAACTCTACGTCTTTAAAGCGTTAACTTTGATAAAAAAAAAATTGAGACTTCTGTACTCTCTTTTTAAAATATGAAAAATATGTCATCAAAAATAAAAAGCGTTTTTACTCGGTTGGTTCTAAGTTCTAAATATTCTTATTTCTTTTAAATTGTTTAAGATGTTTTTGCAATTGCTTCGTCATTTTCTTAATTTTTACGTTTTATCCTATAAACACATTTAAATTCATTGTATAATGAGCTCGCTGCTTTGACTCTGCTTTCACAGTGTGAAGATAGGTTTTGAAATATCTTTCAAACGAATTTTTATAAACTATAAATTTCAAGTACTATCCTTCAACTATATCAGGTAATTGGTGTCTCTGAATAACAAATGCTTTGATCCTTCTATTTTACATTGAAAACTGTAATGAATTTATCGCTTAAATGATCTCCCTTTCTATGTTCCTGCAAAATAAACGTCATTATCACTTAGTGTGAAGTATAAAGCTAAGTTACGCCTAGGCATATCAAATTATACTGTCTTTTGAAAGTTCGAGAACACATTGCAGGCGTAAAATTTTATCCAGCCTTTTCGCAGGAGTTTTAGTTAGATTAAACTCATTTTAAAAACTAACCTTCAACTTGAAAGTTAATCCGTGTAGCAAATTTCTGATTTTGGATTTTAAACCGTTTTGTTATTTACCGTGCAAAAAGTATCATGAAAATACGTAAAACATAATTTGCGAAAGGGTGAATAGGGCTTGATTTCTGACGAAAAGAAGTGTTGCCATATAATATTTCGATCTTATTTTCGTACATAAATGGTTCATAAATTTGTACTGAATTATCTCCATATATGCGAAATGTGCCCTAAATTTGAAACAAGCGCAAGAGTTGAGCTCCCATGCGAATTATGTCCAGAATAGGTACAAGGAAATTAAAACATTTCAATAGGTCTATGCCCGAAAGCAGAATACTGCTAAATCGGCGACGTACGGCGCAGAACAGACATCGGGGCTGCAGAACAATTCTATTCAAAATTAAGCAACCAAAAAAAAAAAAAGCGCGCAAAAAAAAAAAAAAAAGTTTTCGTTTGAAATAAAAAAGAAAACGTTTCGCTCGTAGCCCAGGTCTCGCAGAGCAGCAGGCAATAATGTCGGCGCCGTAGCCTGCCATGTGCCATATAGACCACAGCGGACGACTTGACTTCAGCTTCTGAGGACATTCCTGTTTTTTCCGCAGAGCTTCAGTGATGACACTTGCGCGGGCTTCGTTTGAAGTTCTGCAGTCCTTCTTATTTGGGCCGCAGAACTTTAGCTACGAAACTTGCAGTACACATTCGTTATTCAAATAATGTTTCCAACGATTGTTTTTTTCCGCATGAGAATCGCGGGGACGCAAACTTAGTCTGAAATTCTGCAAGCCTTCACATTTTGGCCGCAGATCTTAAGTGACGAAGCTTGCGGTAGGTACACAAATCAGTTCTTCAAATTATGTTTGAAACATTTTTTTCGCAAGAGAGCCACAGGGACGCAGATTTTCAAGTTTTGCAGGTCTTCACAGTTTATCCGCAGAACTTCAGTGACGACACCTTGTTTTTCTATTAGATATTCAGTTATGTTTAAAACCATGTTTCCTCATGAGGGAATCGCGGGGACGCAAGCTTCGCTTGAAATTCTTCGGGCTTTCACATTTTGGCCGCAGAACTTCAGTGACAGAGCGTGTAGTACAAATAATTTTTCAAATTATGTTTAAAACAATTCATTCTTCCGCGTTAAAGAGTCGCGGGATTCGTTTGAAGTTCTGCGGGGGGCCTACACATTTTATCCGCAGAACTTCAGTGACGAAACTTGCGGTACAAATTAGGAATTCGACAATATTGAAAACATTTTTTCCTCGTGAGAGAATCGCGGGAGGGGTACTCGCTTGAAGTTTCGCGATCTTTTATATTTTGGCCGCAGAACTTCAAGGACGAAACTTGCAGTGCATATTAGTTATTCAAATGATGTTTAAAACTATTAACTCTTCCTGTTGAGAGAATCGAGGGGCGCAGGCTTCGTTTAAAGTTCTACGGGCTTTCACATTTTGGCCACAGAACGTCAGCAACGAAACTTCCAGAACAAATTAGCTTTTCAAATTTTCTTTGAAACATTAAATCGTTACCCATCAATAAATGTCGGGGGGGGGGGGGTTGCTAGAAGTTCTCTTTGTGTTTTGACCGCAGAACTGCTGTGACGAATCTTACAGAACAAATTAAGATTTCAAATAATTTTTCCTGCGGAAGAATCGAGGGGAAACAAGCTACGTCTGTAGTTCTGCGGGCCTTATCATTTTGACCGCAAATTAGTTATTCAGATTGTATTAAAAACAATTTTCCGGTGAGAGAATCGCGGGGGCAAAGCTTTGTTTAAAGTTCTGCAGCATTTCATATATTGCCGCAGAATTGCACTTACGGAACTCGCAGTGAAAATTATTTATTCAAACGATGTTTAAAACAATTTTTTTGCGTCGATTTTCTTTTCTTATGGTAGTTATAATTTGAACTGTTGGATATCCACTCTGTTACAGTGGATTTCATGATGTATATGTTACGGCCAAAGCCCGAAGTCCGGCCACTTCGCGAATTGGCCGGCCATTTCGCGCATTGGCCGGGGCGTGTGGCCAAAGTCCGATGTACTGGAAATGAATTGCGTATATGCGACTTTGGCCGGCCACTTCGCGAAGTGGCCGGAACTCCCTGGCCAATGTGCGATGTGCTTGCTGTTCGATGCAGTTGCACTAACAAGTGCTAAACAAATTGCTGCAGATGTAAAAATAACAAACTCTTGTGCAATATTCGAAATGCCATAACATTTTGGTTTTTTTTTTGTGTCGAATGATGATAGTCATAATTTTCTGTAATAAA